>OU744319.1:68847627-68890127 GCA_916610145.1 Eristalis arbustorum
GGTCGCTTTAGCCGGATGTCATCATATTAAATTCATAAACTGCACGCCCGCCCGCCGGTCTGTGTAAATGCACGCGGGGCACGACGGTCTGACTTAGACTCCGCGGCCACTACCGGGACTTTACGGATCTGGAATATTCAAGCGTTCATTTGATTTTTTTCCTCACTCCCTTCCTCGGTCTGGGTCTGGGACTGTTTGTTTGGATTAGAGGCACTCCGGAATGCATGCGGGATGGGGAATGAGAAAAAAAAACAGAAATTGAATTTATTGCAGTTTTATTGGAGGATGAGCTGGCGGGGAGAGTCTAAGTGATTTTGTGTGTTGCTGGCCGTGATTTAGCTCCGAGGGGAGGGAGACTGAAAAAAAATCCGACAGACTAATGGCTTCGTTATGACAGGCGGCGGGGCAAAATATGAGCATCTCTGCCTGGGAGGGAGTTAAAACTGCGCTCGTTGTCTGGGGAGCCGAGCCGGACAGATGGGAGCGTTATCGAAGAGATTTGCCCGTCGGAGGGTATTTCTTTCTTTCATTCTGAATCCAGCTCGCACTCCCTCGAATCGAAGCGTCTTTAACTTGGAGCGGGATCCTTTTTCCCGTCTTCAACAAGTGACTTGACTGGGCAGAGAGTTTCCACTTTAATTGCGAGTGTTTTGGCAACTTCACTCGTTGCTTGGCTTTGCTTAAAGTTTGCCAACTTTTGCTTACACCTCGAGTTCCCTCAAGTGAATCTGGCTGTTCCTCGCGAAGTTTTCTCTAATGTCGCGGCAGGGGGATGGAATTTCGTGCTTATCTCGCGGCGGCGAGGACAGTCTGCTTTTTCTGCGACTTTTGACGGGCAACCTTTGTGCTGGTGGAACGTGAACTCGTTAATCTCTTAAACCGATTCGGTAGACTGAAGGTATGGCTTTGTTTTGATGTCGGTTGGAGGTGGGTTTTTGCTGTCGGTGGGATGGGGTGCCCTTGTCTGAAGATGCTTTGTTTTAGGTTCCTCAGTAGACTCTGTCGCATTTCCACAGGGTATCCAAATTAGATCGAGGATGGATTTTTGTATGATTAGTCGAGGAGAAGAAAATCAAACAAGAGAGTTTGACTTAGCAAGAGCCCACACTGCATCACAGGAGCAGCACCATGAGGAGTCACTTGATGCCTGATGTTCCTTGTCGGGACTGGGAGATGACGGGGGTTTCAGATGTCATAACGAACCGGTGAAGAAGTCAATTTGACGCTACGCTGGAAACTAACCCGTTCTTGAACAAAAATGCCTAGGTCTTGGACGTCTTCGGCTGATGTTGGTGGCTCTCCACCTCGAGGATTGTGTTTGCTACGCCTCTTCCGACTCTTTGTCGCATCAGCTGATGAACTTCAGACGCCATCGCACCGATCTGCTGCCGATCGCATGCATTTTGAAGGAAAAATCTGGGTGATCTTGTAAACTCCCAATACTTGGCTTGGACCTCATTAAGGAGGAGATGTGAAGTCTGGAGGCTCTTAAGCAGGGAAAGACTGATCAGACGGGTCTGGGTGATCTTGTAAGCTCCCTAGACTCGGCAGAGACCTCTGTGAAGAGGAGAGACGCAGTCTGGAGGCTCTGGAGACAGCGAAAGACTGATCAGACGGGTCTGCGTGATCTTGTAAACTCCCTAGACTCGGCAGAGACCTCTGTGAAGAGGAGAGGCGCAGTCTGAAGGCTCTTAAGCAGGGAAAGACTTATCAGACGGGTCTGCGTGATCTTGTAAACTCCCTAGACTCGGCAAAGACCTCTGTGAAGAGGAGAGGCGCAGTCTGAAGGCTCTTATACAGGTAAAGACTGATCAGACGGGTCTGCATGATCTTGTAAACTCCCTAGACTCGGCAGAGACCTCTGTGAAGAGGAGAGGCGCAGTCTGAAGGCTCTTAAGCAGGGAAAGACTGATCAGACGGGTCTGGGTGATCTTGTAAGCTCCCTAGACTCGGCAGAGATCTCTGTGAAGAGGAGAGGCGCAGTCTGGAGGCTCTGGAGGCAGCGAAAGACTGATCAGACCAGTCTGTCGATGTGATCGAGGCTGTTAACACCTTCTAGACGGACATAGACCATCCATCGGTCAGATTTGTTGCAACAACTGATCGCCGCTCAGGTGATCGGGCATTCATGGCTTGAGACAGACGGTCGTGTAGTCCTAGCTCTCGGGCTCGTCTTCTACTGATCGTCATCTCATCCCTCGTAGGCAGGGAAGGCACTGAGCTGCAGCCTGAATATGGTGGCTCGTGGTGGAGGCTTGCTTTGGTGGTCTGCAGACGGCTGTCCAAACTTATCACGTCCTGACAGTGGTTCTGGGGGACTCAGTGAGGGCTTGAGTCAAGGAGAAGGCTCTGTGCTCAGTTGATTTAGAGCACAGAGCTCGCAGGGACTTCGATGCCGAGTCACTGAGACAAATGAGCCGAGGACGTCCTCGAACGAGGTGGCCAACCCAAGAGAAGAACCTCAACCAACTTGGTGAACGCAAATGGAGGGGAAAGATCGTGCTGACTGACAAAGAAGAAGAAGTTCACAGGCACTAGCAGAAGAAGCTGGATTGCGGTGGAATTTGAACAAGCAACGACGAGAATGACCAAGTGGATGCATCTTAAGAGGAGGATCACCTCTCCTTGGAATTTCTGAAGAAAAATTGTAATTTTCACCAGAATAAGCTGGGATCACGATCACTTGCAAGACGGTTAGATGCCGCAGTTCGTTGAGTGGCTGTCCTTGGTTATAAGGGTCCCAGGCTCGAATGCCAATCGACGGGCAAAGGTTTGATGAATAACCTCACCCTTACCTAACGATCATCTGGGAAAGATCATTGATCGCGACACCGTGGTGGGCGTCGACTGACGTCTATGTTCGATCCCTCCTCTGTGCGGCACAAAATTGTTCACGTCTTCAACTCTTTCGACTCACTGACGATGCTCAAAGAGGGTTCCTGTCCATAGAAGCTTCTCAAACTTGGCCGCTCAGAGTTGGCATCAAACTGCAGGTTCCTGTTGTTGTGCTACTCGTGAAAGAACAATACTGCCCACAAAATGTGTGGGTTTCTGAGAAGCTAGACCCTGGCACTGTCTCCACTCCACTCGATCTTCATCGAGTCCCAATTCGCCTTGCCCACCCTCACTCTCTCCTCGATCGCAACCAAAAGTGAAAGGAACTTTCCCACTTTCGGCCTTTTTCTTCTCCCAGACAATTAAAAATCACAAAAAAAAAACAATACAACCGCGATGAGAACGATCCGCAAGATATCATTTTCCCTCATTATAGATACTTTTGAAATTTTTCATAAAATCCCTTGAATAACTCCACACACACACCATATGTCAGCAAAACAGAAAACAACAAAGACCCTGATCACCCCGAAAGAATTGTATCTTGTATCTATGCCCGCGCATCTATTCGTACATGCAATTATAAGTGCTGCCAGTCTATGGGGAATGTTTTTTGTGTTTTTCTTAATTTTTTCCCACGACTCGAGCTGTGTGTGTGTGTTCACGCTAATTTCATGTGCCGTTCGCATTCGCATCGGCATTCGTGACTGCATAAAAATCGTCTGTGCCTCCATCTGGGCACCCTTTTTTTGTGCCTCATTTTGGTTGATTTATGCAATTTTCACTCGAGATATAATGCGCTCTGGAAACGATTATGTTTGCTGAACATTCGTTATCCCACAGCCGGAGACACTAATTGCCTCGAGGGATCTCGGTGCAGCGCGGCGACTGAAATCGAGTCGATGTCGTGTGTTGTTTTGGATGCAGGCCCAGACACAAGGGGGATTAATGTAAATTTACACGTTCTCTCCCAAGGACCACACGTTTGATCGATTAATCATCCGAAACCGCGGAGGAAAGCTGTTTGAGGTGCTCCCATTTCGTTTGATCATCGGATGCGGGCTCGTCATTGTGGGGGGAGGTGGGCGGAGTGTCCTTACCTGCATGACAGCGGGCTACACACAAGATACCGACCATCATCGGGTGTCTGAACGTGCTGGGAATTCTAATTCGCTGTCGATGTTCTTGGTTTTTGCTCTTTTTGAAGCATTTTTCAAGTTCACTGCGGTGTACATGTGCCCACATGCTAATTGTTCGCAGGCACATGCAACGGAGCGTATCTCCCTAATAAGTGTTGCTGCGAAATTCCTCTCGGTTGTGTCCCACAGACTGCGTCGCTTCGTGGGAGAAGTGTGTGAGTGCATTCGCAAAAAGGAACTGGATACGCTGTACGTGGTGTCGGATTACATTTACATTTCAGGCAACAAAGAGAATTCCTCGGCAAAGGTCCACCAATCAGTGTCAATGGCTAAGAAGTCTTTCTTTGCGGGAAGTGAAAGAAGACGCGGTCGTTTGTTGGGCTCTGATGGCTTTTGATGGCACTGCACTTGCTATCGGAACTATCAATGACAGGGCTTGGATTTCTGCGGGAGAAATGTGCCGCCGTGATAGTTTCTCAGGACGGATTATGATATGCTGCCTCTCACTATGGACAACTGTCTTAGGCGCAGACGTCAAATTGACACTTCGAGAGATCGGATGACAGGTGAGCCAATTTTCTTGTGTGATGGTGAGGTTTTTCGAGTCAATTTTGGCTGACAATTTGACAGTTGAACGATTTTTTTAGATTTTTGTTGTTTTCTTTAAGAATTTTGACAAGCGCTGTCATTAATTTGGCGACGTCCACGATTATTTACACATCTAGACACAAAATTAGGCAACAACTTGAGAGTTGAACAATATTTGACATTTTTATTGCATTATCTTGCATTTTTGGCAAAGATTTTGACAGCAGCTGTCATTAATTTGACAAACGATGCCTGATACTAGTTTTTTTAATAGTCACTCTGACCTCTGTTTCAGCATCAATTAGAGGGTTGGCAAAGTATTTGACATGTTTACCGCTTTACCTTGATTTTTTTTGGCAGGTGCTGTCAAATGTTTGACAAACTTGACGATTATTTGCTCGAAACTGGTCAATGTGACAGCTATTTGAGCATACAACGAACTATGTGATATTTCTGCTGTTTGATCTTGGATTTTTTGCAAAGATTTTGACAGCAGCTGTCATTAATTTGACAAACGACGCTTGATACTAGTTTCTTTTCGAGTCATTCTGACGTCTGTTTGATCATCCATTTGAGAGTTCTACAGTAAGTGGACACTTTGCTGTTGGATCCCGGATTCTTGGAGACATTTTGACAGCAGCTGTCACTAATTTGACACAATAGACGTCACGTCACTTAAAGGTTGGTTCTAATCTGTTTTCGAGTCATTCTGACAGCCTATTGACACTGACACGCTCAGTGCTCATAAAAAAATAAGCTCCATCATCAAACGTCAGAATATAAACAATCACCTGTCAGATTTTGTAACTCCCTGTCATCAGTTACGCCATAAAACTACCCATTGTCACATTCCATCGATTTACATGACAATCCGTCATCTGTCACAACAAATTCCCCCTCCATCCGCCTTCTCAAAACCGCACGCACCACCGCCAAATGCCATCAATTAAACGTCACATTTCGCGCAATGATGTGTCACTCTCTGCATGACAGTCGCATCTGTCACTCGCCGGAATTCCCCGCTGCATACTTCTTGGCTGAAAAAATCCACCTCTTGCATGCTGGCGTTGATTTCCTCCACCCCTCCACATCCGCAGACCCCTTCCGGCATTTCCATATGCAACAAGTGCACACCCACCGATGCATCAAGGCGAGACGCCCTCCCACTTCCGATCCGCACCGTCCGAATGTCACATGCCACTAATTCCGACTTCCGCACCGGAACCAACGAATTTTTCGCTACGCACCCACGCCATGCTGCGTTGAGTGCACTTAATGAGCGTCACCCTCGCCTGCGGCCGGCCCACTGACCACGACGATCCACTCGACAGACAGTCCTCAATAATTATCCACCACAAATGAGGCCTGCAGGGACACATCTGCACCCCCAGTGACTGCGATGATAGCTTCGATGTAATTTTCCGCGCGTGGTTTCCCGCACCGTTGCGCGACTGCACCCGTGATTTGGACGACAATGCGCGGCTCGGAGTCACTGCTTGTGACTGGGGTGCGGTTTGACGTAATTCGATGGAGGGAGCAAGGATTTAGACACTCTACGAGTGAATTCAATTTGAATTCCATCGATAAGATACCCGGCTTAACTCGGCAGAATGCGGGAGGGAACCCCGCGACGGCCATTGAACGAATTTGTGCGCGCGTAATGGATTGCCGCAATTAGATATAATTGTGTCTACAGAGCCCAGCATGTTCGCCTCGGGCGATGGCAGTCGATACAATTTGGATTAATTTTTTGTGCTCTGCTTTGAGGCCAGTAAGTGCTTGCTGATGGCGATGGAGTGTGTCGACCTTTGGCCACGGCTAGAGGGCACTTGAAGTGGATAATGAGGCAAAGCTGTTAAGCTGCGCGTTGGTCCTTAAATTGAAGATAACGCTAAGTGCTCTTGAGATTGTGAAGCGATAAGGGGGAGTGGAGGCTGATCTGGGCGCCACGAAAATACGCACGAAATCCCGGACCCACAGAAATGAAGATGAAGGACATGCACTCGATTAACACGTCCATTTCACATCCCCATCGCCGACTGTCCCTGTGCGCCTGGGGAGCGCACTCAACCACCATTTAATCCTCGAAATGAGGCATGACTCATGACTGCGTTAAGCTCGGCACGCCGAGGTTCGCATTTCATGCTCGTTCTGTATGGCATATCGTCCAATTAAATGCGCGTCTGTTAATGGATGCCTCTGCGTCGAGCGACAATTCAACTCTATCGCTCCGTGTGCCTGCCTTCGCATTCGTGTGCTGTTCCTTTTTTGCGCATAAATCACACCGACGCCCCGACGCACACACAGAGTCTAGCGAAAACAGAAATAATTACACCGGGAGTCCCGTGCAAGGATCAGCACTGAAGCGATGCCAACATTAAGTGTTGCATTACCCACCTTAAATCGGTTCGCCTCGCATCCCGCCATCCACCCATCCGCGCACACATCCGTTCTCCGTCTCGGTCTCACTCTCGCACAGGTCCCCTGCAGTGTTGGAGATTAATTTCGCGTTTTGTCGCGCGCTTTAACTTAGCCCCAACTTGGGCCAGCCACCAGACGCCACTCTCCAAGGCTCCACCCTCATCCCTCCACTCACCCACCCACTATCCACCACGCTCCCACCCACACGTCGCGACCCCTCTAAAAGTGTCTACACAAAGTTTTTTGCGAAGAATTTCGCCTTAGCAAGCACAAATGCGAAGCTCTCACGTATCCACGGACAATGTTACACGCCTTCCCATGCATGCGGGGGACGATTGCAGTTTGAGGCTGAGCCACGACGACGAAGAAGGACTACTATTGTAATTACGCTCCTCGCATGCATTGAAGTTGACTGGGTTTCTTTTAATTTTAATCGCAACTTAAGGACACCACGCTGCCGTCGTTCGTTGTTTTCTTCTTCCTTGTCTCTTAATTTATGCAATTAACTCGACAGTGCAACATAAGCTTGCCACATCCGCCTCTCGGCTCTGCCCGCGCACTCACTCGCCTCCCATGCCGTCACCAGTCAGGCATGGCAAAGGGCAGGGCCGTCGTCAACCCTTCCGCGGTGATTTCTGTCTCTGCTCTATGGATTGGAAAGTAACCCAGGTATGACCGTATGTCCGCTTGATGAAATCTGATAAGTCACTTCGAATGAAGGGCCACACTCGTACAAGCAGTGTAGTCGAGCGTGTCAAGCGGCGGATCCAAGATCGATGCGGACAGACACAGAGGCGGAGGGAGAAAGCGAAGAGTTTAAGAGTCGTTAAGGCAAATGGAGAAGTTTGTTTTTTCTTAAATGATGCAAGTGACGCGCTTGAGTGGGTTTGGCTGATGGGGAAACCAACAAATGTTTAATGGATTGAGATGGTGAATGATTTAGGTGGGTTATGATGAGTGTTTGTTAGAGCATTTGGTTGAAAATGTTTGGAAACGAAGGGAATGCACTGAGAAGAGATGAATTGCAAGGCTAACTGACATGTTTCTTGGAACAAGGTGGCGCCACATTCGCTCTTATTCATTCAGTCTCTGTCTCTCCCTCAGTTTGTTCACTCTTTCAACGTTGGCAAGAATCGGAAGCTCTAAATTCTGCCTCGAACTCTGGGTGAGTCAAGAAATAGATGAAAAAGGACGTATGTGGCGCCATCTACTCTACCTTTTCCTGAAGGAAATGTCTCCGACGTGAGTTTTTGGTTTGAGGGACGAGGAGGTACGTCTCTGATAGAGAGTTTTCAATTCCATTTTTGCCACTCAACCTTGAACTCTGATGGCCTCGTTGTATTGAGCGACGCGCTCTCTGTGTGTCTAGATTCACAAACTTACATGCCATGCATCGCAGACTCTAACTTGTACCTCGACTTCAGCATGAATCGAGAAATAGACGAAAAGAGACGCATGTGGAGCCATCTACTACTGCTTTTTATGAAAGAAATCCTTCCACCTTAAGTTTTTCATGATCAAACCACTTCTTCGATTGAGTTACAGATTATTTGGATGACAAACTTATGGTCACATCCACGTATTGAGCAGTCAATGCAGCGTCGTCTCGCTCGGTTGGTGTCCCGTTTCCATTCATTTAGATCCTATCACCAGCCTTACTGGAAAAAGACCTCGACGTCAGAATGAATCAAGAAATAGACGAAAAAAGACGCATGTGGCGCCACCTATTGCTGCTGTTTATGATTGAAATGTCTTCCAAATGTTTTTTCGATGATTGAAGGACTTTTTTCACGGCCAACCTTGAACTCTGATGGCTCGGTGGGTGCTTCGTTTCAGTCTCAAATGACCTCGATAATCCTGATACCAATTGATCCCAAGTCCCGCACTCAATCCCAGACTGTCCACACATCCAAGGCGAAGGCGAATGAATAAAAGTCCAATAAATCACTGAGATTAAAACCTCATTGTTCGCTTCTCAAATCCTTAATCCACTTACTCATCACTCCTCCGCACCACCACCACCCCCCCGCAATCCTTTTCAAAAGGACAACTGCACAAGCAGCGCATCGAAAGTCCAAAGATAAATGCACGCCTGAGCGGCTTCACTGTTCGCAGAACTTTTGTCCTCCGCCATCAATGGACACTCTCAATATGCCCCCGTTCTCCTTGCGCCAGCACAAAGGATATCCCCACTTAACGACGATCGACTTAAGAGAGAACAGAACACAAACACAAAAAAAACTAGTATCTATCAGACTTCCTGTGAAACTTCCTCCTCGCCTCGTCATCCGGTGCAATTTAAACTTAATTACAGTTTACCTTAATACGACGATCAAAGGGTACTCTCGGGGAGGGAGGGCATCAACAGGTTGATAGTTTGCGTTACGATGTCATCGCCTCCTTCCGGAGCGATGCGATGCTGAGGAGGAAGCGCCAGTCCGTTTATTTACCGGTTCATTCAAGTGATAATTACCCGGTGCACACGAGGTGCATTTGCGCACGCAACGGCAGGAAGTAAAAAGATGCCATCACGAATGCGCCAAGGAACGCCAAGAATGCTCCTCGACTTCCGAAGGCGGACGGACAAATGGATGAACCATTAAACCAGATTCCACATCCGGCGTTCGGGATGATGGTCCCGCGGATGCGGCGAATAGGAAAATGTCATTAATATCGCGCGGAGTGTATTCAAAACGCGACGTCAAGTCGTGCCACATCCGTGACGGGAGCGCAGAGAGGATGGATGTGGATTCCTGTAGGCGAGTAGTTGTTTGTGTGGGAATGTGAGAGAGAGAGCCAGAGCCATGTGTTCCAGGGAGCAACAGATTGCACAGATGCTGGAGATGACACCACCACCAGCAGCAGCAGCAGCACCAGACGAGGAAGGATGTCGGAGGATGTTGATGGGACTTAGATACAATGTGCTCCTGGGAAATTGTTTCAGAAAACATTATTTTTTCAATTCAGCAGGTGCATTGTGGTGTCGTCGTTTGAATGAGGGATGAGTGCATTATGTTGTGCAAGGTGGTTGATGGCGTTGGGATGCTTTGCAGATGAGTGCGTTGCCGAGTGCAGCTTGACAATGGGACTGAAGAGCTCTAACGAATTTGAGACTCAGTCGAACACGGAGCAGATAACGTCGGAAACTGAAGGAGCGACCAAAGGGTTGGCGATGCTCTTAAGAGGAACCAGAAGGAAGATTCGACTGGAATTTGAGACGCATTTCGGGGATTAAACGAAGGCTTGTCGTTGAAGCGAGGCCTCAAAATGAGCCACTGAAGGGGTTGAATTCAGAAGCGCCACGACAACAGTACGATAGGTTATTGGGCTGCCAGCCATTGTTATACCTAGCAGGCCCTAGGAGGCCCTTAGGATCCAACATCGAGCTGGAAAGAGACAGAGACGGAGGTAGAAAGTGAAGAGTTTATGCATCATTAAGGCAAATTGAGAAGTTTATTTTTTCTTAAATGATGCAAGTGACGTGCTTGAGTGGATTTTCTAATGTGGCAACCAACAAATGTTTGATGAGTCGGTGTGTTATGATGAGTGTTTGTGAGGGAATTTGGTTAAGAATGTCTAGAAATGAAGTGAATCCACTGAAAACAGCTGAATTCCAAAGCAAACTGATATGTTTCTTGGAACTAGGTGGCGCCACATTCGCCCTTATTCATTAAATCTCTGTCTCACCCTCAACTTGTTCACTCTTTCAACGTTGGCAAGAATCGGAAGCACTAAATAGTGCCTTTTACAATGGATGGGTGGGTCTACCTCGCCCTGTTTAGGAAATACAGCCAAGTTGTACAATGGCAACACGTGCAATGTTTTTGACTCCTATACCAAATGCATCAAGTCATGAATCTTAGGCGCCACAAATATCGTTCTCTCACCAGCGCCATGTTTCAGTCACTTTGGGTCAGGAAATGAAGGGTTGAGAGCAGACGACGCGTCAAATGAAACTCAACAGACGGTGCGTCATTCCCTGGCCACCGAGGAATGCCCTCCTCCCAAACTGTCCTCAGATTGTGTCCGCAGCTGATGGTTGAGTTTGCACTGACAGCACTGACCAGCAGCACATTTGCAAGGGGCTTGATGGAGAGTCCACTCTGCGATCAAATTTACCTTCCTTTTGAAGAAAATGGCCACGTTTGGAGATCTGCTCAGCCGCTTGTGGCCAAACGTCTGCTCTCTTCCTGACGCCAAATCAAGATGAAGACAGACGCCAGAGAATGACCATCAGACACTCCAAAGTGCATTTAGAGATTGCCCACTCAAGGGGGAACCATCACGAGTTCAAGGAGAAGCCCGGAACAGGGACTAGATGCACCAGGCAGTCCAAAGTGACAGAGGGGAGCGAAGAGAGAGGCAAACACACAGGACAAGCGATAAAAGCCTCCCCGTTTCCAGAAGAAAGCCGAAACAGGGACTAGATGCACCAGGCAGTCCAAAGTGACAGAGGTGTGCTAACAGAGTGCCTATTCAAGGGGGAACAGGCTTGGCAAGTGATTGCAAGAGAGATGGGCACAGGCACCCTCCCGATTCCAGAAGAAAGCCAAACAGAACCATGCACCCCAAACAGACAAGAGAGACGCTGCACTCGTCCACCAATGCAGAACGCAAAGAGTCCTCAACAAACAGTGACAAACGGAAGCCCTCGTCGCGTCTCCATTTCCACCATTCAAATCCCTGTCGTCCCCTAGTCGCCATCACAAACTCCACCGTCTGACCGCCTGATCAAACACAACCGTCCGTCCATCACTCGTTTGAAGTCCTCCCCTTGCCGACACACAGCACAACACACCTCCCCCAACCCCAAGCCAATTTAAATTCCCTCCTGCATCCTTCGCCTCCAGACAAACTCATTAATTGATCGATCATTTCCCTCGATTCCACGAAACCCACACCACACGTCGAATTGCATAAGAATCAGTGGCTTTTCCACCGAATTTCCCTCTAAATAATCAAATTTCCCCACGCATACGAGCGGTGCCACCAGCACCAGCACCAGCAGCAGCAGCAGCAGTGGCATATCGAATTTCTATCGAATCGGCTGTGTGTGCTCAGGACACACATGTTCATCGCATATCCTGTGAGAAAAGAAAAGAAAACGAAAACACGAATTCAAACGAATCGAGGGCATATGGTCATCTTATCGAATTCAATTCGTCTCCTCTCGATCTGGGAACACAAGGAGTTCACACCTTCTGATGGGCGCGCACATATGCCCGCGCATCGGTCACTTGTTGCAGACGCTGACGGCTCTCTCTGTGAGACGTTCACTTCCGGACGCAGGGAATTATCGTCTCGGACTAATCTTAATTGGCTCGCAGATGGATGCAGAGCACGGCAACGAGAAGAAATGTATCTGTTTAGCAAATCCATGCTACCTGTTACAGTTCGGAACGAGGACAGCAGGCGCTTCGAAATAAATTCCCACACCCTGGCGAGGCACATGCAGATGCACTCCGCAGTGCGCACACATATGGCACCGACGCGATGATCCGCAGAGCAGGTGAAGGCATCTCCAAACGCCAGCCCTTTTCTGCGCCCTAATCGCAGATGACATTCAGCTGGATGCATGCCAAATGATCCCGTCGTGCAGTTTTTCACACGATAAATCATTCACAGCAACAGTTCGTCTTCGTCGAACAATGTATGCAAGGCAAGGCGCAAGAAAAAAAAAATCAATTATCAAACTTGTCCCCCGCGTCGCAGTGATTTATGCAGTCGCTGCTCCTTCGGCCCGTTCACACAGGAAGGAGTCGGGATAACTTACACGACACTTTTCGGTCGATTTTCCCGTCAAACTGGTATCCAAACAAAACTTGTAAGCTTCCCATGCCTGCCGCGCCCACAGTGTGTGTGAGAAATTCCGCTCCGAACTTCCTTTCGGTTTGAGGACTCAGTCCTCTTGTTCGTTCTTCCCATTCCGCTCGCATTCCCACAGTGGACAGGAATTTAAACGAAACTGTAGCAAGTGGCCGTGGCCCGGGGTGGTGTAGGTGGCGGAGGGGAGAGAAGGACGAATTAACACAGAATGCCCGACAGGAATACGAAATGATACTCTTCCCAAACGAGGAAGTGCCATGGCGTTTGGGTAATTGAGTGAATGAAACGTTCACTTTGCTCACTTGTTTTTGTGCTGTTTTTTTTTTTCGTTGCTGCGTTCTCCTTCGTTTGCAGTCAATTTTTCTCAATTTTAAATGGGACACGACGTAAGAGGACACTCGAGAGAGGGGGAGTCCAAATGGAGGAAGAAAAAACGAATGAGTTCGAGTTGAAGTGAGCGTGTGAACAGGTGTAGGTTGCCAAGTGGACATTTTTTTTGTGCTTGCGTCAGGTTTTCGACGGTGGTCTGGGTCATGGGAGTTTTCTGTCTTGAGACGTCACTAGATTCCCTCGCAAACCACAGCGAAAACAAGCAGTCACCATTCTTGTTCTCAAGAGGCAACCAGAGCAAGTTTGTTCATCATTTTTGGAGTTTTCAACCATTTTTCGGTGTCTTCTAGAAGATCTAAGGCTCCTTCCACTCAGTAATCGCAAAGATCTCCCAGATTGTTGAGCTCTCATTGAGACCACTGGCCCAAAATGGAAACCTTGTGGGACCCCATACAGAGCATAAGGCAAAGTCCTCCTGTTCGCATCAAATGTGAATGTAAGCAGATGGGAGCACTCCTAGCTCATTGTTGACGAGATTTGGTGTAAAAGCGGAACACTGTGGTACTCTATATTGATGCCCAGGAGACACTCTTTTATTTTGATCTTATTCAACCGAGTTTAAGCAGATCAGTTCCAACTACTCTCCAGAACTGGCCTAAAGACGGAACACTGTGGCACTTCATACTGAAACACGCGACAAATCCTTCTGTTCCCATCAAACGTGAACGTAAGCAGATGGGACCACTCAGCTCTCTTAGTTTGTAAATAGTGAAGAGATTTGGTCTAAAAGCGGAACAGTGTGGCACTCCATATTGCTCCCCAAGACAAACCCTCCTGTTCGCATCAAATTTTGTGGGATCGCTCAACACTCCTAGTTTGTCCCTCGTGAAGAGATTCGTCCTAAAAGCAGAACACTGTGGCACTTCATATTGCTCTCCACGAGATAAATTCTCCTGTTCGCATCAAATTTTTAACGTGAGCAGGTGGTATCACTCAGCACACCTAGATTGCCCATCATGAAGAGGTTTGGTTTTCAAGGAGAACACTGTGGCACTCCATATTGATGCCCACGAGGCAGGCTCTTATTCCAATCCCATTCGAACGAGCCTAAGCAGATTAGGTCAATCCACTCCCAGTTCCTTGATCTCTGCTGAACAGAACTGACCTAAAGACGGAACCTTGCGGCACGTCATATTGCTGCTCACGAGACAAACCATCCTGTTCCATCAAATTTTGAACGTAAGCAGATGGGATCGCTCAACACTCCTAGTTTGTCCCTCGAGAAGAGATTTGGTATAAAAGCGTAACACTGTGGCACTCCATATTGATGCCTACAAGACATACCCTCCTGTTCGAGCGACAAATTTTGAGCGACTTTTGAGCCTTAGTAGATCAGGTCAATCCACTTCCAGATCCTTCATATCTGCTTAACAGAAATTGATCTAAAATCGAAGCCTTGTGGCAGGGTGGCATGGTATTGATCCTCACGAGGCAGAACCTCTCGTTCCCATCAAATTTTTGAACGCTTTTTGAGCCTAAGCAAGTAAGGTCCCAGTTCCTTGATCTCTGTCTAACAGACTTGGTCTAAAAGCGGAACTTTTTGACATTCCCTACTGACGTCTATGGGGCACCCTCCTATTTCAATCAAATCTCCACGTCTTTTCTGCCGATCAAATAGATCCCCTCCCAGTTTCTTCATCTGTGCTCTACAGAGTTGGTCCACAAATGGAACCTTGTGGCACTCCATACTGGAACGCGAGGCTTCCCATCAAATTTTGAACGCCTTTTGAGCCCAAGTCGATGGGATCACTCAGCACTTCTAGTTTGTCCATCGTTCGTGAGGAGAGTTGGTCTGAAAACGAAACCTTGTGGCATTCCATTTTCAATTTCGACCAAATTTGACATGAAAAGCATACGAGATCCAACAAAATGTCCCAGCTTCCGTCGCATTCCTCGAAAGAAAAAGGGCCCATTACGCGACACGCTCAGGTGATAAACGCCCCCGGACAACATTGATTTCTGCCGAAGAATGACTCCATTTCGAGAGCAGTCAAAACAAGCTGTTATCTCGAATGTATCACCCACTCGCCGATTCACCCAAAAACACGCAAGAAAATGTCACGCGAAACCAGTTCTGTGCTTTCCGCGCACACTTCCTCTTTCACAACAAGCCGCTTGGCGTCAGTCTATCTCTGAACGGAATTGATTATCGAATCGCATTAAGTGCCGCTCTCACCCACAGATACTGCACCACATCCGATCACTGGCGTGCACCCACCAGCGTGGGTGGTGATTCGATTTGCATTTGAATAGACACTGCCACAACAATGGTGACTCTCCGTCGTAGACCTCGTGCCAGTCTCGTGGCTGTGACGCCTTCTCCTCCTCCGCGTCGAACAAAGAGAGCTTCTTCAATATTTGGAGGCTTTCATTTGAAATTCATCGCAGCGAGTTCCTCGTAATCGAGAGACGAGGTAATTTGAGAGATACGTTCTAATCGCTTGGGTAAATTGTGATAAATTCCATTCGAAGTTCGGGCGGCGTACACTCGTCGACAGTTGGCAGGCGACACACCCACTGCACGCTCATGGCTCGGTGTCTGCCCAGCGAGTAGGTGGCCGAGAGTTAATCGCATTTCATTGACTTATGAGATTTGTAATGGAACACCGAGCGATAGACACGGACACCTAAACATCGATCTGTTTTCGCAGCCGGATTTCAGGTCAATCGGTGATTAATCGCTGACAACTGAGCGCGGGCATTAATCACCGGGTGCTCAGGAATGCCGCGAATTGCTCGCAGATACGCGTCATCAATCGGGCGCCAGAGTGGAGCATTTTTTTCCCCATCCGCTTGGATAAACAAAATTAAGTCAGTGACTAGCCGGAAGCTGGATCGATTTTGTTTCGTCTTCCATTCGCGCATTTTCTCGCACTCGGCTTATCCCACGGATTTACGTAATTGAATCGAATTTTCACACAGAAACGCAGAGATAGACGCTCTGCGTGATAACTACATCCCCACGGGAGTGTTGTTTGTTTGTTTTTTCACCAAATCCCTCAGCTTACAGTTTTAATTCGGCTCGTTACGGCCCGAGAATAATGTACTTGACCCAGATTGGGAGACGAAACAAAACATTGACCCAAAAGAAGAACTCCGAAGACGTTCTGAAGAAATCCAAGACTGCGCCGCGGCGCGGCATTGTTTCGGGCGCGTCTGTGAAGCGATGAGCATTTCAATCAAGATACTAAATATTTTCGTTGATTTTCTTATGCTAATTGAGTTGCTAACGCGGCAAGAGCCAACGATGGATGAACGTGTGTTCGGTGTTCAAAGCCTGTTGCATATTCATGTGGGTGATTAATTTTTGTTGAATCAAAATTAACACTAATTGGAAATGACTCGGTTGGGAAGAGAAGATCTTTCTTTTTTTGTCTTGGAGGTCGTTAAGAGTTGGATTAAGCTGTTGTCTGATGGGTTTGGAGTTGGTTCACGAGGTGGATCGCATAGCACGGCTTTGACATCAAGGGAAAGTTAATTCTCAGGTTTTTAAGGCGATCAGAAGTGACAAGTCACAGTGATCGAAAGAGCAGAGGACCAACTACTGTGCCTTGTAGTACTCTATTCTATTTTCTTAATCCAACCCCCAACCTCCAGCCCCCTATGGCACAGTACATTTGAACAGAAAAGTATAGGACCGTATGTTCAGCATTGTGGAACTCGAAACAATTTTTGCCTCATTCGATCGAAATTCAGAGGTGACAGGACAAGAGGGCCTCAAGGGTCAACTTCTTTTGAACCATGGGGGACCTTATAGACAGCATTGTTGAGCCCGATTCAAATTTGTGAAGCCAATCAACTCGAAGGTGCCATGAGGAGAAGGTCCAAAAAGCTAGTCTAAGGGACAACTGCTTGGAACCGAAAGGTACTGGACCATTTGCATAGCCTTGTGGATCTCGATTCAATTTTCATCATCCGATCACAATTCAACCGCGGATGTAAGACAGGTTGGCCTTGATGACTGGCAGCAGCGTGCCCAGGACCGTCACCGATGGAAGGCAGTAATTGCTCAGGCTCAGGCCCTTCATGGTTCGTCTGCCTGATAAGTAAGTAAGATCACAATTCAGAGGTGAGAAGGCAAGAGGGCCTGAGAAGCTCCTTAGGAACAACTTATTTCACCTACAGCCTTCTGAAGTCAATCTCACTCGAAGGTGAGATGAGGAGAGGGTCCAAGCAGCTACTCTGAGGGACAACTGTTTGGAACCGAATGGAATGGGACAGTGTATATGTAGAGACAGCCTTGTGGAGCTCGATTCAATCTTATGAAGTCGAGGGTAACATGAGAAGAGGGTCCAAGAAGCTTCCCTTAGGAGGTAATTTTCTTGTCCAGAACAGTATAGGACCGTATACACTGGCTTGTGGAACTCACAATTCAGAGATGACGGGACAAGAGGGCCTGAGAAGCCCCTTAAAGGACGACCATTATGAGACGTAAAGTATGGGACATTATAGGCAACTTTGTAGAACTCAATTCCATTCTATGAACCTGACCACAATTCGTTCGAGAGGGTCAATGACGCTACTCTAAGGAACACATTTGCTTGCACCAAAAAGTATAGGGCCGTGTATACAGCCTTATGGAACTTGATTCATTTTCAAGAAGTTCACAATTCGAGGGTGACATGAGAAGAGGGTCCATGAAACTACTCTAAGGGACAGCCTTTTGAAAGGACCTCATAGACTGGCTTGTGGAACTTGGTTCACTTTTATGAGGTGAGGGTTCAGGAAGCTGCTCTAGGCAAACATTTTTCTGACGCTCTGTACTCTTCGAGCCTCGTATTCAGCATCGACTCCATGGTTTGTAAACCGCTGTCTACCCAACTTTGACAGGAGGGGACGCTATAAGTGTCCTCCACTCAAGTAGCGTATACACTTTCAGAACTAAAAAGAGAATAGAACCTCTTAGCCAAAAAAAATAGACGTTCCTTCAGTCCGCCACCTCTTTGAAATCCCCATCGCCTCACAGTACACCGTACAACTCCATCCCATGGCGGCACATTTTCCCCCCTCCACCACCCGGGCATGACCTTCCACATAATTGCTCGTCAATGACTTCGCAAACCAGAACGCCGCCTCGCCGCCGACGAGGCAAGGAACCGACGGAGAAATAGAAACCTCGTCTCATGAAATTTATGTGCTCCCTCGACACACAGGCAACCATGATGGATACACATTAAAGCGCCAAACATTAAGGAACATCTAGCAATTCGCACGCAATAAAACTCCTAACTACCAGTGCCACACAGAGCCCCCCGACTCGAGGCATGACGCATTTTCTTATTTATAAAACAGGTGACTACGCCGACAATTCAATTCTGCGAAGTTCCCCCCAACGGAACCGCGCGCAGTGATTCAGCTAATTAGCAATAAAAGCAAAACAAGAAATTTCGATTGTTTGTGTGTCGGTAGCGCGCAGCTAATGCCCGCATCCGTTGACGAAAGAACCGAGTTAATTCGAAACCAGCTCTTTCCATTGCATAACCGCATTTCCGCCTTCCACTGCTCCTCTTGCCGTGGAACAACAGCAAAAAAAAAGAAACAAGTAAACCGATGGTATCTGCATGCAGATTGTGTTCATGTAGACCGCAGATTCCATGCCCAAACGACTTGACTTTGATTTAAGTCGCAAACTTTTCCCCCCATTTTTCGCACACTGGACTATGCTACAGATTCCCTCCCTCTCACACTCCACAGCACTGGTTTACAACGCAACGAGCGTGAGTACCTTTACAGCACGCGGTAGTCTCACTCACTTGCTCGGTTCCACGAAAAATAAAAAACGAAAAAACCTGCAAAAACCAAACACAGCGAGGTAGAAAAAAAGTCGTCTGACCGCATGCTTTCGCTAGAAACCAACGACCGTCTTAAGAAGCGGATGTAATATCCGTCCGGTGAGCTGATATAATTTATCTAGATACAGCGAGCGAGAGAAAAACGAGTGTGTACTTGGCAGTTGATAGTTCGGTTGGAATTTGTATCTATTACGCCATCATCAGCAGGAGTAGAAATTCTTTAGCGGCTCTGATGAGGTGGTTCATGGGCGCACGATGGCGAGTTTCGTTTTCACGATGGGTGGTGCAGTGCGGTGCGGTTGAGTTGGCATTCTTGGTGCGTAGCTGTGAGTGGGGGGCATTTTTTTGTGCCGCTAAACAATTTCTGGGCGACTCCTCACAAAAATTTGGAAAAATATGCCATTTTGGCGGAAATACATGGGGTACCTCAGGGTGGAGAATTTTGACCTATACTTTTTCTGGTCAAAAAATCCTGGAATCTTGCAAAACACACGAATTCGATGTATTTTCGAGCTGACTCAAATTTCAAAGGCAACGAGATACATCATCTAGATACATTCACGGACCAGACCCCTCCGCATGACATGAATCCTTCGAACTTCTGAAAACCCCACACAAAGCATCAAATTCAATTAAAGTCAATTGAAGTACCTCACGGTTGACACACTTGTCCCTCACTTTTTCAAAAGCAATTTTCCAACCAATTCCCCCGAGTCCTCGCAAGTCATTAATATCCCTCTCAATGGGCGTTCATTTAATCGAAACAAGTCACCAAGAGAGACTCCCCCAAACTTCGTAAAATTTCAGCATCAGTTCTGAGAAATCTCCGTCCGTCCATCATCGCTCGACAATGTCCTCCGATTACAGTGAATCCTTTTTGGCCACTGACAAATGACCGAAGCATCCACCATTGCCGCTTCTTCGCGATATGGCCCGGCATTGATCAACAATCAAAAATTATGAAATTTTGTCCTCCTTACACCATTAGACGTCGCCATCAATTAGAATTCAATTGAAACTGACTTTTCCAGGACTGCGCACCTCTGGCTGTGTCAGCATGATGGTGCAGGACGATTGTGAGGACACTCCGCTCAAAAGGTTCGACATCTTCTCACGGTTTCTCTTTGGTAGGTGTTTTGGGTGCATTTTTACGGCACAATACGTGATGTCACCTTCGACGTCATAAATAACCAAAAAAGGGATGATCATCAGCAACAACATCAGCATCTATCGATTGAATTCGTTTCAGGCTGTGTTTTGGGCAGGTTCCAGCACAGCAGGTAGTCCACACAGAGAGGGGAGGACCTGGAAGGTGTGCCCGGTGGACATGGGCATTAGAGGGCGCCACACGTCCTCTGCTCGTCAAGCAGATGAACGGTGTAGGTGGATTTTGGTGAAACGTGATTTAAATGCAAGCCGAGGCCCACCCAATGAACCAGAAAGATGGTCAGTCTTTCAGAGAGCAGATAAGACAATCGATTGGGATCAGTGATTGTCGTGTTTTCAGGGAAAACGGTGTGCCTCAGGGTAGCGGAGTTGGTCCCATCTTGGTAAACAATCGAATTTCGTGACAAACTCCTCAGAAATCTTAATGAGATGCCACAGGACTGTTGCCTTGGACCAGTGGAACCACAAATTTCACTCATTTTTTCACTCTTGAGCCCAGAAAGCTTAAACTCACTGACAACATTTCACATCTCAACCAAACCGTCGGGCGCACAAAGAAATGCCAAATAATTAGCCACAATCCGTAGAATCCCTTCCCCTGAGCACATCTCAGCTCACTCACTCTCACTGCTGCCAGTCGCCTTCGGCGGTTCCCCCCAGCAGGGGGGGAAGTAGATACAAACAACTGTTGTAAGTCAATTAGCATAAACGTTTCATTTCCTCTCATTTTCATCGCTTGAGAAATTCCCCCGCGCCAGACTACACGGTGGATTTCATAATTTTAATTAAATCACCGCCGCCACCACATCCACCGAAATTCAGCCGAATCTCCGCGGTAGCGGCATTGTTCGTGCAATTCACAGATAAATCGTGTGAATATCTCCCGACATTGATCCATTTTTTGCTTCTCATCAAATTTTTACATAATTCACAAATAAAATCTAGCAGATACATGCGAACCAATAAACATAGAGGTCATCATGCGGCACATTGACCAGCCATTCATTCATCCATCCATCCGTCCATCTGTTCGGCTGTTTGGTTGTTCGTCTGTTCGTCCATTCAGTTCAGTCGTTCATCGTAACTGAATCGTTAAATAGATGCTAATTGTTTGTCATTAATCGAATGGATCGTGTGTCCAGATGGAAAAAGTATCTGAAAGATTTCCCTCAAAGCATTGCATTCATGACGAACGGTATGTGTGCCAGCAAATATCGGTGTGAGCGAGATTGTCTTTCGATTGACGGAAGATACACCATGACGGATACGAGATAAGAGACGGAATCGGCAACGGAATCAAGATGAAAGCCAGGCATTGTCCACTTGTGTGCTCCCTCTCGCGCGTATTTATTCCCGGAATTCAGAACAGGACGCGCAGTTTTATTTGTATTTGCTTAAAGTCGAGTGGGGGACATCTCTTGGATATGCATTGGGACATCGAAGTGCTTGGCTCTCAAGTTGTGTGTGATAACAAAAATGGGGAAAGTGTTCTTCCCCCACCATGAGACAAGGCTACTGTTTCTGTGAGCGAGGGTTGGGTGCCCTTTAGATGCCTCTTAGCAAACAACTTGAACGTGTTCTGAGAAAAAGGAGGGTGAAGGGTTCGTGTGGAATATTCTTTATTGCCTCTACCTCTCACGTACGCAATCAAAGCTGGGTTTTTGTGAATTTCTGTCGGTCCCAGATGCAGGATATCCAATTTGTTGCAGCTAAGCCGTTGATTTTTTCTAAGCCTGGCTTGAAAATCACCACTTTTTAGACAATAGAGGACTTAGCCCACATGCATGAGTCCCTCAATGAGTACCTCCTGCTCCACTTCACTTCAAGCCTGGCTTGAAAATAAGCAAGTTTTAGACCGAAGAGGATGTCGACCACATGCATGAGTCTCTCCTGCTCACTGAAACTGCATCCGCCACATGTACACGTCTCTAACGAGGCATCTATGAGTATCTCAGTTCACTGAAACTGTATCTATGACGTCCATCCGTATCTCCCGCCTCAATCTCTAAAGCAAAACCATCGTCAACACTCCACTTGGAGATCAAAATCAATCTAAAACAAAAAAAAATGTTTTCAAATTGTTTGAAATGCCACAGTCCACAATGCGCGCGACTTCAACATCAGCTTCTGTACTCAACATTCCACAGTTGGGCACTCATTGCATCAAAAGTGCTTCAAATGCATGGCATACCACAAGTTTGCATTGTTAGGCCTACGCTCGTTGCACTCTCGGTGCATTGCACTCCATCAACCCTTCTCTGAAGGGCCACTCGCAACCGATGCCACAGCGAGATGAGATACTTTAAATTCCCGGCCAGGCATCATGCATCGTCCCCTCCAGCGCATGAATTCCGCACAAATTTAATTGCGTATTCAATTATCCGCACACGCGGCCGACGAAGAAAACACTCGTTATTTCATCTATCAACTGTCATTCTTTTGCTTAATTGTAATTAAAATTCCACAACCGCCTCTGCGACCACGCCACTTACTCATGCAATGAATATGCGGTGTTTCGGAGAGCTTAACACTTTGACTCTCACTGCGGCAGTCATTCGCCTCAAACTGTGTTGTTTTTTTGTTTGTTTGTTTGCCTCCCCAAAGTACACACAGTTTGTCAGCACAGCTCGACCGAGGGGAGAACAGAAAACAAGCTTCATCCCCCCATCAAGGTAAATCGCTGACACAGGGCGTAACAGTCGCACCCATCGTTCACAACCAAGTGAATTGTCACTGCCACTTCGGGGCGCGTAAATCCACAATCTCCATCCACACGCCAGCAGGCAGCAATCAGAATTTGCATGCAAAACGCCGAGGGATTGTTTGCGCACAGATAAGGCATTTAGTCATCGTTGCAGTGAAATATACTCCGGCACTTAAAGCGATTCCGCATGCTAATGAGCAACGGAATGCAAATCTTTGCGATTCTAAGCCGAGCTTAGCAATGTGCCGATGCTGACGATACACCACATATTCGAGCGTTCATCAGGGAAAACCTGACGCATCTCACTTCGTGGGAACGAGAACGACGTAATCTGAACTTAATCTGAACTTCGGAAGTTACCGCCGAAGTTCCAGAAATGAGCTGCTGGATGGTTGGCCTCGATTTGGTTTCAAATCGCCACCGAAAAGTGGGTAAAGATTCGTTTAATTACTCGGGCCAAACGTGATTGAGATAATCTAAGCCAGGCTCAGGGCAGGGGATAAAACGGCCCAGCGATGCCGGCGATAGACAAATGATGTCGGGTATTGAGTTTAACGAGCGGCACTGGTGGTCTAATTGCATCCTTATTGCTGTTTGCTTTGTTGGGTGATTCTGAGCTGGACTTTGAGGTGTGCATTCAATTGGGGGGCTTGAAGAGGTTCGGTGATGGGTCGTTTCATAGGGGAAGTGGTGTTTGTTATCTAAGACTGGACTTAGGCGCGTTCTTGTGCGACCGAGGCTCGTTTAGACCAACAAGCTGGGTCCTTTGTGCCCAAGACTGGCCTTAAGGAGCGATTGTTTGATGGCTAAACTTTGAAATGTGGATTCAATTGGGGGGCTTGAAGAGGTTCGGTGATGGGTCGTTTAGTAGGACTTAGACTGGACTTATGTGGGTCCCTGTGCTGCCTTGCGACTGCGGCTCACTTGGAGCAACAAGTTGGGCCCACTGTGCTCAAGAAAGGCTTTAAGGGACGATTGTTTGATGGCTAGACTGTGAGATGTGGATTCAATTGGGTGGCTTGATGTCGCTCGGTTGTGTGTCGTTTCATAGGGGAAGAGGTGTTTGTTATCAAAGACTGAACTTAGGTGGGTTCATGTGCGACCGAGGCTCATTTAGATCAACAAGCTGGGTCCCTTGTGCCCAAGACTGGCCATAGGAGGCTCTTGTTTGTTCAGCTTCTGAGCTGTCCACACCTTTAAGCAGACTCCCTGTTGTTTGTTCATCTCCCGCCATGTCTAGCCTTTCAAACAGACTCGTGGCGGTGTCTGCCACCGAAAACCACCACACTCAGGCCCCCAATCGCCTCCAGCCTTCAGCATGATCTTGAAAATCGAGTCTAATACCGAAATTTGTATTCCTCAATCAGACGACTGATTACCCATGCTCACCTCGATTCAAAACGAGGTGTTTTCCCCCGCATACTGATCCAAATTAAATCGAGGACTTAGCTGCTTTCGATCGCCTCGATTCCTAAGCTCGACTTAAACTCTCGCCTTCGATGCTCAGACACGAGACATTCCGGCAAACATCTCCCACTAGTCTCGTTTAACGATCGAACTTTATGACGCCATAATATCCGCATTAAGTTTTACAGCCCAAGCCTGGCTTCAACTTTCAATTTCGCGTTCTAAGCTCGGTTTTGCGGAATTTCTGGCACGATGAGGTGCTAAATATCCACTCAGTGGTGTCTAAGCCGGAGTTTTTTTCCTCCCAAGCTTGACTTGAAAAAAATGTTATGTCAAGCAACGTAGGAATGTGCAGCAATTTTTTGTCGAGAGGTATCTGGCATCATGACTTACCGTAAATTTTCAAATGCAGCTTCAAATAATCCACAAGGTCGTCGGTTAATCCGTAAAGTGAGACGGCGAGCGCTCAGGAATTCGCAGATGCACTTGCACTTGTAATCCACTGTCACTACGACTATTTATTTTTTCTTTCCTTTTTCTTTTCTTGCTTTATCCAATAAATCCGGTTGAGCACAGAGAGAACGAGAGACGGACCGAGGGAGTAGGAGGGAAAAAGGTCGTTAGCGTTGCTCGTCGTCTGCCCGAGAGAGCCGACCGCACAGATATGCAATGACAAACACTAATCACTGTTCCACAGGTGCACTTGCGTTATTTTTCCACAATTTCTTCTTCTCTTTATTCGTCACTTTCATCCAGTGGATGTCTTCCTCGAATTGGTATTCACTTTGTCACTCGATTGAAATACGCACACGTAATCGTTTATTAAACAAATTCTTTCTTTAATTTATTTTTTCTCAAAAATTCGGTCAAATTTCAGCGTTTGTCGTCGTCGCGAAATATTTTCTTCAAATTGTTTTTTTTTTGTTTTCCACGCACACACCAGGCGAGCGAGCAGAGCGGAATTTTCGGTTTCGTTCAGAACTCCGTGTCCATCCTCACTCGACGTACATTCAGTACAGACTGAGCGGCAGTATGTTGACAGCGATCGTGTATATCGAACGAATACTGTGGAATGCAATGGTTGCTGGTTGCCGCCGCTGAGTGGACTGGTTCTCTGTGTGTCCCGCTGAGGGCATACTCAGTGCAGGCCGCTGCTGCCACCACCACTCGTATATGTATACAAACAACACACGGCGACTGGTCGAGCAACATTCCTTCGGCTTCGGTGTTGCTTTGGGTTAGTTACCGGCACCGTGGCGTGTTCTCGTTCGAGATACATTGAGTGAGTGAGTGGATTTGAGTGCATTTGAGTGTGGAATGTATCTCTGGGTCGTAGTAGGTCCGTCAACATGCGCCCAGCAACATGTCTCCTTCCCACATCGTGTGCGCATCGATTTTCCCGTCCGTCCATGCGGGTGTTCAATATTTAAACAGTCCACTTGACTTAAGATAGCACCGCTCCGCAGCTGAGCTCCTTTGTCTCCCGATCGCGTGGAGTTCGAGGAGATTAAGTAATTCCGCGGCAGACCATCGTGACCTGAGGTCATTTGTGGCTTCAGTGATGATGCGAGATACTTACGTGGGCCCGAGCCGTGCGTGGGCCCGAGCCTCGACTCTGCATGAGAATGAAGGGAACAATGCTCGGCCCGTGGACTGGAGGTGTTAATTCTTAGATCATTTTCAATTAACGACGGGGTTGAGGTATCGCTTGGACTTTACACTCGAGCCGAGGCGACGACGTGACGGCTTACGAGAGCAGTGCGGCGCGGCGGCTATCTGCTGGCCTGCTGCGACCTTTCGACGATACGAGCGTCAGTGTGATGTTAATTTGATGGATTCTCTGGGGTTTTGGTGTAATTTACGAGTGATTAGGAGATGTTTACGAGCGGGTGACGATGGGAGATGGATGGGAGTGCTGGGACTGTGGGCGAAGTCTGAAATTTTTGATTTGAGACTTGGACTTCTCTAGAGACGCTGCTTGGATGGACTACACACGGGACTGTCTAGACATGGTCGTGGGACTCACTGACTCCTCTGTGCCCGTGTCCGAGGGACTGACTGAGCCGAGGTCTACACTCGAAACGGCTTGGCCGTGGCTTGGGACTGACTAGAGCCGGGGTTTACAATCGGAGTGGCTTCGCCGTGGCCTGGGACTGACTAGAGCCGGGGTCTACCCTCGGAGGTGCTGGGCCGTGGCCTGGGACTGACTAGAGCCGGGGTCTACACTCGGATCGGCTTGGACGTGGCCTGGGACTGACTAGAGCCGGGGTCTACACTCGGATCGGCTTGGACGTGGCCTGGGACTGACTAGAGCCGGGGTCTACACTCGGAGCTGCTTTGACGTGGTCTGGGACTGACTAGAGCCGGGGTCTACCCTCGGAGGTGCTGGGCCGTGTCCTGGGACTGACTAGAGCCGGGGTCTATACTCGGATCGGCTTGGACGTGGCCTGGGACTGACTAGAGCCGGGGTCTACACTCGGAGCTGCTTTGACGTGGCCTGGGGCTCTCTAGAGCCGAGGTCTAAACTCGGAGTGGCTTCGCCGTGGTCTGGGACTGACTAGAGCCGGGGTCTACCCTCGGAGGTGCTGGGCCGTGGCCTGGGACTGACTAGAGCCGGGGTCTATACTCGGATCGGCTTGGACGTGGCCTGGGACTGACTAGAGCCGGGGGTCTACACTCAGAGCTGCATGGACGTGGCCTGGGACTGACTAGAGCCAGGGTCTACACTCGGAGCTGCTTTGACGTGGCCTGGGACTCTCTAGAGCCGAGGTCTAAACTCGGAGTGGCTTCGCCGTGGTCTGGGACTGACTAGAGCCGGGGTCTACCCTCGGAGGTGCTGGGCCGTGGCCTGGGACTGACTAGAGCCGGGGTCTATACTCGGATCGGCTTGGACGTGGCCTGGGACTGACTAGAGTCGGGGTCTACACTCAGAGCTGCCTGGACGTGGCCTGGGACTGACTAGAAACGGTGTCAGCACTCGGAGCTGCTGGGCAGTGGCCTGGGACTGACTAGAGCCGGTGTCAGCACTCGGAGCTGCTTGGACGTGGTCTGGGACTGACTAGAGCCGGGGTCTACCCTCGGAGGTGCTGGGCCGTGGCCTGGGACTGACTAGAGCCGGGGTCTATACTCGGATCGGCTTGGACGTGGCCTTAGACTGACTAGAGCCGGGGGTCTACACTCAGAGCTGCATGGACGTGGCCTGGGACTGACTAGAGCCAGGGTCTACACTCGGAGCCGCTTTGACGTGGCCTGGGACTCTCTAGAGCCGAGGTCTAAACTCGGAGTGGCTTCGCCGTGGTCTGGGACTGACTAGAGCCGGGGTCTACACTCAGAGTGGCTTCGCCGTGGCCTGGGACTGACTAGGGCCTGGGGCTACACTCGGAAGGGCTTGGCCGTGGTCTGGGACTGACTAGAGCCGGAGTCGACACTCAGAGCGGCTTCGACGTGGCCTGGGATTGACTAGAGCCGGGGTCTACACTCGGAGCTGCTTGGACGTGGTTTGGGAGTGACTAGAGCCGGTGTCTACACTCGGAGCTGCTTCGACGTGGTTTTGAACTGGCTAGAGCCGAAGGTCTACACTCAGAGCTGCATGGACGTGGCCTGGGACTGACTCGAGCCGGCGTATATGCACACACTTAGCTACGATATGACCGAGCGCGTGTCATGAAGAGCAACAGGGTGAGCGGCGTTTCAAGTCTAACTCTTTCTAATTCTTGGAACAAGGCCGCTTTCTCTTGCTATTTACTGAGCTACAGCAAAGCCCGTCGTAGAGACTGTAAGGCTTGTTCGTGGTGTGAAATTGATTTGAGGCCTCAAGTCCACACGGAGTGCCAACAGGGTACCATGCTTGGCCTCAGTCTGTTCCTGGCTGTGTCTGGAATCTGATCAAAAACACTAGACAAAGCGATTTCTTAAGAAGCTCGTTGCTGATCAGAGCCCAGCTAGACCCTGGATCTAAGCAGAAACCTGCCACAAGTCCATGTCTTGTCTCCAACGACGTCGGCTGCAACAGAGCACATTCGTGGCGCGACTCAGTTTCCCTCATCGACTACTCAACCATCAATTTCCTGGTCAACAGCGGTCACATTCTTGGCATTTCTTGTGACTTCTCACCTCATTCCGTCGCCTCCTTCAAAGTTTCTCGCATAGAACCCCTTAGATCATCGGCCAGCTTTGCCCATCTGCCGCACTGACTCATATCATCAGCCGTCAAGCGGTCATGACATTGACCACTTAACTCGCTGACCAACCAACCAAGTCGACTGTGTGCGCAGTTCCGACAAACAAAGCGAAAGCTTCGCAAAATTGCCTCAATTACCCACACCGCAGGCTGCGGGGACGTATGGGCCCCATGCTCGCGCGGCAATTTGCAGAAACAAATGCGAACCTAGCCGACACACAGAAGGAAATCGATGAGCAGTCTGTTGGCCATTAGTCGGTTAAGCTCCTCGGTCACGGCGGAACCGAAAAAACACAAGTGGATCGAGGTGAGACACAAGCGTCCGAGTGTGGATGCATTCACCGGAAAAAAAAAACGAAGCAGTTCATAGATCCGTCCATCAACGCACAATTATCGACTGCATGTGTGTGGATCGTCGGCCGATAATTGTACACAAACATTCCATCAGTGACGGTCTAGATACCACGAAAAATGCTGTAAACAAACAATTCGTGTTTGGCCGCCTGTCTGACGAGAGCTGTAGGATGCTTGAGATCACAAGGGGCTACCGAATGCAACGGCGACGACGACGATGATGGATGGATGTGGAGTCGGGCCCGTCTTTCATCGGTGGACGGAGATAATTCACTTGATGCCGGCCGAGGGATGAGGCTCAGGTGATGCGAGGTGACGTGACAAGTGTCGTCACGCTGTGCATCGAGGCGGTTTCCTTCCGTCGAACTCACGCCGGGGCCGAGGAGATCCCAGGAAGAGATGCAAGGCCTTGCTCCCTTGTCACCTTCTTTGAAGCAAAATCATAAATTTCCACAAGACAACAACCCCTTTCCACAGGTAATCCGTGGCCCGTCGCCGTCAGCCCGTAACCCACTTGTGAAATTAGATTTAGATGAACAAACAACCGACGTCGGGGCCTCATCCCTTCGATAGATTTTCAACCGAAAACCGATTTCTTCAAGAGATGACGACGCCGTCGACAGCGACGACCGCTTCAAGGAGCCGTCCTCTGAAACGGAGCGGCGCGGTGCCTGGAAGGCAAGCAACGAGAAAAAAAGAAGAAAAGATACAGAAGTTGCGGCAGGCGTCTTTGCGTGGAGAGGGAGCATCGGGTTACTGTCGCTACCTGTTCGTGTGTTCGGTGCGCACATGGAATGCGATGTCGTTCAATTGATAACGGATTGGATATCCTTTCGGTTGATTTCATTTATCTTCGCCGCGCCGCGGGCTTCGTGGATGCAAGGGAGTGTGGGACGCGATCGAGAGGAAGGAGGAAGCATGTCACATCCAGAGACGGAATCGAGAAGAAGAAGGAAGCATGCCACATCCAGAGACCACGGGGACATCGAAGAACAAGCGCTTCCCCACAAATGTCCATCACCCACCAGTCGGACAGCCAAAAAAAACCCATGAAACCACCTCTTCAAGGTCAAACCAATCGAACATCAATTCGCTAGCCATTCGCAAGCGCTTCCCAAGCCCACAACGGCCACGGGAGAGGACAACATGTGTCCGTCGTGCAAGCATTCTTCAGTCAGTCTCACGTCCAATCAATTTGTCTCGCAAACGATGAAATAGGAACTGTCCAGGACAACTGTGCGCGCCGATTGAATTAGGAGTACCGGCACGTGCAGCGATAAACACCAAGCGGCATGCTAATAATTCGCAACGCTCTCGTCCCGCCGTCAGACGAGTGACCAAGGAAGCGAGCGCGGCGGTGCTGGTAAGTGTGAGTGGATGGATGGGCCGTAAAATATGACAATGTTGGCAGGGCCTGGCAGCGTCGTGACGGGAATGCCGATGCGCTGGAGCGAAGGAGGAAGCCCGACTCGGCCAGAGCTCGTCACTGGAACCCTTCTGCACTCGATCATCGTTCAAGCAAAGCTGATCTCACCCAGCCTTCATCATCTCCACCCTCGGCGAAATGAGGTCACTCGGGCAGCTCGTCAAATGCGCAGCAATCAGTCAGCGCAGATCCATCGGGGGGACACCGCATGCAAATTAAGTCCAATGGAAGTGTCATTAAGCCACAGCCACAGATGGACGCATTTCCACAAGACACTCGCGGTCATTCGACATGATTACCGGCAATTATTGTACGTTTGACATCTTGGCTCGTATGAGCTGCGAGCCTGCAATTTGCCGGTTGACATCGTTTCGGATGCGACATGAGTTGATTGAAGCTCGCCCGGCGAAGGCCGCGGCCGGCAATTGTCGATTATGAGTGTCCTTCGGCGGCGGGAAGTAATTTTATATTTTTGTCGGTATTTGGGATACATGACATCTGAGTTTTTCGGGGTGACACTCTTGGGAACGTAAGAAGATGCGATGGGTCGTTGGAATTGTGATGATGTGATGTGTGACTACTTTGAGAGTAGAATGCATTTCGATGGCTTGTTGGAAAGACCGGAGGGCCAGTTGTAAAGTGGCAATGAAATGGGGAACATTTTTCGGAGTCATCATAACGATGACAACTTAGAGAGTGGAATGAGATGCCACGGATCATAGGAAGGAGCGACGGGCGGATTTTAAAGCAGTGATGAATTTTGCCTTTAAATCGATCGCTTTGCCTGATCCACAAGAAAGGAGACCCCTTCGAATGCGCCAAATATCGAGGGATCAGGCTCCTTAACTTCGCGTATAAGATCGTCTCTGCCGTTTTGTGTACCTGCCTGAAGCCGTCCATTAATAATCTGCTTCAGGCCAGGAAAGTCCACAATAGACCAGATCTACGGCAGATCCTGGAAAAGACCCAAGAAATGCAAATCGACACTCACCATCTGTTCGTCGATTTCGAGGCCGCATATGACAGCGTGCATAGAGACGAGCTATACAACGCCATGTCTAGTTTTGACATTCCTGCCAAACTCAACAGACTGTGCAGGATGACGATGGAGAACTCCCGCTGCTCCATCAAGGTCGGCAACGAACTCACCGAGACCTTCAATGTCAGAAAAGGTTTTAGGCAAGGCGACGCGCTGTCATGTAACAGCGTACATGTAACTTCAACATCGTCCTGGAGAAGATCATGCGACACTCACACGCCAACACTAGAGGCACGATCTTCCAGAAGCCCGTGCAATTGTTAGCATACGCCGATGACATTGACGTGATTGGCAGAACTCAGCGAGCCGTCAGTGAGTCTTTTGCTAACATTGAGACGGAAGCTGCTAAAATGGGTCTGGCGGTGAATGAGGGCAAAACTGTCCTCAAAAAAGGACATGCAACATCGACGTCTTGGACAGGGCGCCGCAATGGGCTGCTATAACTTCGAGATAGTCAAGGACTTCACCTACCTCGGCGCCGGAGTAAACTGCACCAATAACATCAGTACCGAGATGAAGCGTAGGATAACTCTTGCCAACCGCTGTTTTTTCGGGTTCAAGAGGCAATTGAGTAAGAGAGCCCTCTCTCGAAGAAACAAGTTGACTCTATACAAGCCACTGATCATCCCAGTTCTGCTACACGGCGCGGAGGCATGGACAATCTCGAAAGCGGATGAAAAAGTCCTCGGTCTCTTTGAGAGAAAAGTTCTACGCACGATCTTTGGTCCTGTTTGTGTTGACGGGCTCTGGAGAAGAAGATTCAACCATGAACTGTACGGGCTGTACAGCGACATGAGCCTAGTTAGGCGTCTACGGATCCAACGCCTACGGTGGCTAGGCCAGTGGGGCAACGCAACAGAGGATGCCTGCGTTTAAGGTGGCGCACCCAAGTGGAGAAGGACCTCAACCAACTTGGTGTGCGTAACTGGAGACGGCTAGCCAGAGAGGCTTGTTGGTTGAGGCCCAGATCCGTCCCGGACTGTAGCGCCACACAGAAGAAGATGAAATTTTGAAATTCGAAGTGACGTGCCATTTATTCGGACTTGCCAAAACTGTGGCAATTTGGCTGGCTCTCTCAATTTGTCACAGTTGTGGCAAAATTCGATGGAATCATGAAAAGTGCGTAGGGTGAGTGGTAAGGAGGTGCGATTAGGAGGGCCATGTACATTTTACTGAGCTGCCGTAAGTGTGGCAATTTTTGGGATGCGGCAAGTTAGCACAGTTTGTTGGAGAGATTGAAGGGCAAGTCTTAAAGTGGCGATGTAAAATTAAATTCCGAGTAAAATGTCCTTCTTTCGGAGTCATCATGGTTGTGACAACTTTGGGAGCAGACTGAGTTTCGATGACTTATTGAATGGAGCGACCTACAAATGGTAGGGTGGTGGTGCAGTTGGGATTTAGACACCAATTTATTTGGAACCCCTTAGTCCTGACGTCTTTGGGAGTACCAACAAGTTCGATTCGGATTTTTTTGAAGCCCCTTAGTCGAGCCATCTTTGGGAGTATAATCAAATTCGAAGGCATTTTGAAAAGAGTAAAAGACTAGATGGTGGCCCGTCGGTATGTGCATCGATCCCAACCTCGACGTCGCAGGTTCGATCCCTGCTCTGCGCGACAAAAATAATTTATTTCTAGAAGAAGCACCTCAAAGTTTGGAGTCGACATAAAATTGTCAGTCCCTTCCACTCGTGAGAGGACAATAGAGCTCAACACGAGTTGTTGCTGAAAAGCTAAGCCCTGTCCCTCTACGGGTCGTAGCGCCGCCCATATATAAAATTCAAGCTTAAAAGTGTTGTTAAAATACTTTTCCGTGGTCACAACAATGTAAGTTTTAAATTTACTTACTTAACAGGCCGGCGATCCACGGAGGGTCCGAGCCTGAGCAATTGCTGCCTTCCATCGGTGATGGTCCTGGGCACGCTGCTTCCAGTCATCAAGACCAAGCTGTCTTACATCGGCGATGACTTGGTCTCTCTACCGGAGGTTCGATCTTCCTCTCCTTCTCGAACCAGGAGGCTCGGATTCGAAGATCCTCTTTGCTGGAGCATTGGTGTACTGTACATGCGCTCGATGCCTTGCCCTCCGGACTACACCCACATTCAGGTACAGCTCGCAGAGTTCGCGGTTGTGTCTTCTCCTCCGTTCGCCTTTCTCGCAAACGTATACATTTCCTTTCGAAGGCACCAAGAATCAGCTCTGCAGTTTTGCTTAACGTCCAGCTTTCATCTTTATAAAGTGGGACTGACAGTATAAGAGTCTTGCTGAGCTTGATTTTGATCCTTCGGGTGAGGAATTTCGAACCCAGTTGTTTTGACAAACCAAAGTGGCATGGGTTGCCAAGCGTTGTTCTACGTCGATCTCCATTGTGATGTCATTCGTGGAGTTAACGTTTTGCTCCGAGGTGGACAAGCTGCTCTGGAGCTGTCGTAGATGTCGATTGTGATGTTTTGGCCAAGATGGTGTGAGGCGCATCGTTTCATGCTCGACAACATATATTTTGTCTTGCTCTCTTTGACCATAAGACCAGTTCCTTTCGTCTGTTCTTCAACTGCCGTGAAAGCTTCCACTCGAGCACTTTGGGACTGCGCGACGGAGTCAATGTCATCTGCGTATCCCAACAGCTGGACTGACTTCTACAATATAGTGCACTCCGTGTTTACAGCAGCCCGCCACTCTGTCTTCTCCAGTATCAAAGTGAAGAAATCAAACGACAGCGACACTCCTTGCCGAAATCCGGTGCAGGTTTCAAACGGCTTAGTCGTCCTTAGGCCGACCTGCACGAGTGTTAGAGTGGCGCGACACAACCGGATCAATTTTTTTTCCCGGGACTCCCAATTCAGCCACCACTCCGAATAGTTCCTTGTGATGAATGCTGTCGTATCCTGCTTTAAAATCGACAAAAAAAAGGTGGTGGATGTCGATTTGAAACTCGCTGGTCTTCTCGAGGGCTTGGTTTTTAGCCGATCGGAAGCCGCAGGCCGCAAGCTGCCGGTTCTTCCTATTTGGCCGGCGCTGCAGTCCCAGGTGGACCTGGGCTTCAGCCAACATGCCTCTCCATCTTCCCTGGTTGTGTGCTAGTTGCTTCCAGCTACACACGTTCAACTAATTCAGATCCCCTTCTAGCTGTGTGCGCCTCCGGTGGTGGTGGCTTGGTTTTTCCTTTACCGCGTTGTCCCCTGTGGGTTGGAGTCGAAGACTTTTCGGGCCGGAGCATGGGCTGTTTTGACTGTTTCTGTTTCCATTGTTTCGCTCTAAGTGACCTAGTCATCTGAGACGAGAGATTAGAACTCGTTTGACCAGATCGATGTCGCTGTACAGCTCGTCGTTCAGTCTCATCCTCCAAACACCATCCGTACATACGGGACCAAAGGTAATTCGAAGGACTTTTCTCTCGAAGCGACCAAGAATATCGCCGTCCGCCTTAGTTAGTGTCCATGCTTCTGCGCCATACAGCGGGACTGGCACTATCAAGGTCTTACGTAGGGATGTCTGGGTTCTCCGAGAGCTGGCTTTATTCCTCAGCGGCCTTCCGAGTGCGAAAGTGCAACGATTGGCCAACGTGTTCCTCCGCTTTATCCCCGCCGTTGTGCCATTGCTTGTATTAACTTCGGAGCCTGGGTAGACAACGTTTTTCACTACTTGCCTGTAGTGACGTTTTGTCCAAGACGTCGGTGTTGGTGGACAGCATCGCTTATCTCATCGTCTTACCCTCATTAACCGCAAGCCCCATCTTGGCCGCTTTCTTCTCGATTCACACAATCGTCCCACCGTCCCAGCCCGTTGTGTTCTTCCGATGATGTCAGTGCCATCGGCATATGCGAGCAGTTGCACAGATTTGTGGAAGATCGTGGCTCTGGTGTTGACATTTGAGTTTCGCACGATCTTCTCGAGAATGATGTTAAAAAAGTCGCATGACAGTGCGTCGCCTTGTCTGAATCCTTTCCTGACATCAAAGGTCTCAGCACAATCTGTACAGACCTTGACGGAGCATCGGGTGTTCCCCATCTCCATTCTGCAGAGACGGACGGGTTTTGCAGGGACGCCAAAAAGTCGACTACTTCATCGACTGGATTGGTGTGACAACAGCATTTGACACAGAATGGAGGAATTTGCCATTTACTCCGAAAAACCCCGAAATCTCCCATAATCACTGAGGACAGACCATGATGTTCGGCTCTGCCATGAAGTCTGCTTCACTTTGTCGTTGGATTGAACCATTTACTGCCTTCCGTTGTAAAGACATAGACGCTCGAAGTTGTGTGGAACGAAGAACGAGTCAACTTGCGTCTCCATCCGTCCGTGAGTACCGACCTCCAACAGAAGCCCATTCGAATGCTCATCAAACAAAAAATTCCAGCTGACCCCACTTTCTCTGCAAAGCCCCTCTAATCCCTAAGCCGCTCCATTGACTACCGAACACACCGCTCAATAAGCCCACCTTATGACGCGCATCTAATCCGCGACTGACTGTGTGAACCGCCGAAGCGGCGAGGCGATGTCACAATTTCAATCGCGGAAGTCTCCGCGCAAACTTTGACCACCGCTTGCGTCAGAGTCCCAGTCTCAGTCCGTCGCTCCACATGTCGTCAGTGTCGACGGACGAGATTGAATCGCTGCGGTGCCACAAAGATACCCGCCCCGCCGCGTCGTCAGCGCGAAATTGCAAACCACCGACAGCAGGCGTCTGTCTGTTCGAATGAAACCTCGCCCGCCGTCTTCTTGGAATCGATTCCCTTCTATTGCCACTGCACTTGTGAAACGGATCGAATGCGACACACCAGAGTAACCGGAGAAAATTGAATATTCTCCAAAAACCACGCTGGATTGGATGCAAGGACGGGAGGAGTGTGCTGTGTGCACTTTCCGCTGCTCCTTTGTGCGGTACGCTCGTGCGGTTGATCTATTTTGGATTCCCTTGCAGGTTCAAGATACTTGTCAATTGGTTTGCCTTGCGTCGACGGCGCAGCGGTGGCAGGCTATATGTGGACTCCGTGGCACTTGACATTGGTAATGTGTTTGTTTGGAATGAAGACGATGCGATTTCCGAAAACGAGTCCCTCTCGAGTGGGGCGTATTTTTAGACGAACCACAAGATGTTCGCCGTCGTCGTCGTCGTGGATTATGAGGCGGGGTGCATCCGAATTTGTTTAGCAGAAGTTGTCAGTGCGCTGTGCCGTCGGATGGTGCTTTGGAAAGTCGGTCATAGATGAGGGAATTCCTCTTTGGACTGAGCAACTGCGTGGGGATTGGATGTGTGCTTCCTTTTTGGCAAGCTCTCGCGGTGACAGTGATGGAAGGGATTGGAATTGGGATTCGAAGCAATTTGTTGGGACTTTGCGAGTGGTTTCTGTGATCGAATATTTGATGGTGCGTGCTGCTGGGGAGTGTAGACTCGTCGGAGAAGGCTAGTAGTGGAGCTGACGAGGTCATGAACATGATCAGGGACGAGATCATAGACAAAACTCCTTCAAGAAGGACAAGGCAGGTGGCAGAGTTTGGGGAAGACTTTGGTTCAAGAAGAGCTTGGCGGGGACAGCATGTGTCATTGAAACCGTGCATTCCACTTCCAGTTCCGAAGTCAAGCAGACCATCGATCACTTCCATTCCCTGTGACAGATCTTCTCGTGCTCAGTCGTTACGGGTGACTTGTCGACTTGCCTCTGCTGTGGCAAAGCATCGAGCTGCTTCATCACTCACTGGGAAATCAACGACAGAAATGAATGCATAGTCCCATGCGACGCAACTTTCAAGACGGACGGCCTGGCATGGCAGCCTGCAGTCGATGCATGCTGGGACAGATGTCCCTTGCCATGGAATGAATTGTCGCTAGACCCAGAGAAAGTACAGCATGTTCGACATGAGTGGCATTGTCTTGAAATTCACTTTGGAACTGCGACATGAAGACTGCCGTCTGTTCCAACCTTCACTTCATTTTGAGTCGACGACATGTTCCCCTAAAAGGGTTGTGGAGTGCGTTCAAGAGACCCTCGGGCCACCTCATCGTCCGCCAGTGTCTCCAGCTCGTCAGGAGCAATGATCAAGGAATGCCTAGGCAGTTGTCGGAATCCAAGCAGCAGCAGCATAAGTGGACAACCCGATCAATACTCGAGGCGACACATCTTTGAACCGAGAGGGCAGTGCTTTGGTGGTTTGGTCAAGTGCCACGAGCTTTCCCACCATCTCCTCCTGGGAGTGCCAAGTGTGCCCTATCCTAGCCTTGGCCTGCTTCAGAAGTCATGATGGGACAGCTCGTCATACGTGGCCAAACCACCAAACTATAGCCTTTTGTGTTCAAAGACGTATCTCCTCCCATCTTGACTGACTGACACCCATGCTACCCCATTATCACGGCTCCCCTCGGCAGCTTGTATCCTCGATCTTATTCCTTCGGTCATTTCCCAAATTGTAAGACCACCGGTAAGAGAAGCCACAAGCGCCAATGAGCGTCGACACCAAGCTCCATTCTGACCTAGGACGAGGACTACGTTTGATTGCAGTCGTTTCTGTTCGCAGATCTACCACGATGTCTCTACACCTCCACATTGATCCAACATAACCCAATCTACAGGAACGCCTCCCATCACTAGTGACAACCGACACGATTTGGTGTAGGTTCTTAGAGCTCTCGTGGTGGCCCGTGGCGTTGTGGCTATGTGCGTCGACCCTAACCTCGACGTCGTAGGTTCGATCCCTGGTCGGTGCGACAAAGATAATTTTCACGGCTCCACGTCTTTCGAGTCACTGTCCTGTTCCTGTCTAGGAAAACCTTCCCAAACTTGGCCAATCGGAGTCGGCATAAAATTGTAGGTGCCTATCACAGGAGCACGCCCAAACCTAGTGGTTGCTGGGAAGCTAGACTCTGGTCGTTCACGGGTTGTAGCGCCACCCATATTATTATATATCTTAGAGCTCTCTTTGGCCTCAGAATAAGACACTGCCCCATTGAATCGCATGCCTCTAGAGACGGCCAACGACGTCTGCAGGAGCTGCAGAGACAAAGGTGAGAAAGAGACCATTGAAAGTGCATTACAAGTGTACAATGCAACCGCGGAGTTCTCTCATCTCGAAGACACAGACTCTTGAAAGACATCTTCTTCGCTTCGTCAAAAGCACAAACTGGCTTGAGGAATATAGATCTGCGTGGAAGGGCAATGAACCTACGCTGGGCGGCTGCTTTTTTCTCTTGCAGCAAGCAGCCACCTTAACCTAACCTAGCCTAGTAGAAGTTCTGCAACAGTTTCAATGAAGCTCCACTGACATGCCTGTGGAGTTCGGAAAACAACTAGACCCTCAAGCCAGACTCAGCACATAGGCTTCCGATTCTTACGACGAAATGTAGGCACGTCCCTTCGTCTAAAATTCGTAAAGTTCTCTGAATTAGTCGACGTCACGAAGCATGTCTTATCTCATTTGAAAGAGCTCAACAAGAGGTCCAATTGGAGATGCCACAGGGAACCATTCAAGTTAAGGTTTCGACAACATTTGATTTGATTGCTCTCGTTGGTCGGTCTTGAGGTCTCTTTGAAAATGTGTCCCAGGCTTTCAAGGACCGTGAGCCTTCTTCACTGGCTTCCTTGAGGTTTATTGAAGTCTCCTCAGCCAGTCTCTCTTTGTCATTCCCTTGGCAACGTAATTGTCTTCACCAGGCTTCCCTCGACCAGTCTTCAAAGCCGTTCACTGGAACAATGTGTTGTCTTCAACGGAGTCTCCTCGGCTTGGCTCCTGACTGTGAGGACTAGTGATTCTCTGGACAGCTTGATAGCCAGTCTCCCTAAAAGCCTTCACGTAAGTGCAACTGACTGCCTTTTACAGTGATGGTTGCAGACCTCCAGTCGATGAGTTGAGAAAAAGGAGTGGTGGTCACTGTCACTGTCAACTGGTTTAAGCCAAGGAATCTGGAATCTTCTCCAAGATACTGGTAACCCGTGCTAACAGCAAGAACGACTCATAGAATAGGTTCCTAGGCGGGAGCACCTACGTCCTAAACCACGCACTTTCTAACACACTTCCCACGGAACTGTAATTATGCTCTAGCCTGCAAGGCCGCCTCTTGGGCTCTTGTTCGAGCTTAAGCTCTTCCTGGTGCATTCTGCACGCTGGCTATGAAAGAGCAGACCTCTGTTCAGTCGCTCCCCGATATCGTCATGTGACGTACCATAACTTCCGGGCTTGGCAAGCTCGCTCTGTCCTCAGAGATGCGTGTGCAATAGAACACTGCATGTTCCGCGTCAGGACATTGGGGGCATCTGTGGAGGTATTAGCTATATCCATCGTGACTCGTCGTTCTATTTTGTCTCCTTCTTCTTCTTTGATTGGCGCTACAGTCCGGGGTGGACCTGGGCCTCAACCAACATGCCTCTCCAGCCAGCACGATCTTTCGCCAGCTGCCTCCAGTTGCGCACACCAAGTTGGTTGAGGTCCTTTTCCACTTGTGTGCGCCATCTAGTGCGAGGACGTCCTCTGTTGCGCTGTCCCAATGGCTCGGTGTCGGGCCGGAGCTGTGGTGTCTCGCCGATCTACATGACCTAGCCATCTTAAGCGTTGGATCCGAAGACGCTTAACTAGGTACATGCCGCTGTACAGCCCACACATCTCCTCCTCCAAACGCCATCAACGCAAACAGAACCAAAGATCGTACGCAGGACTTTTCTCTCAAAACAACCAAGAGCTTCTTCATCCGCTTTCAATAGCGTCCATGTCTCTGCGCCATAGAGCAGGACTGGGATGATCAGGGTTTTATACAAGGTCAATTTGGTGTTTCGAGAGATGGCTCTGTTACTCCATTGCCTCCTGAGCCCAAAGAAACAGCGATTGGCAAGAGCAATTCTGCGCTTGAACTCGGCACTGGTGTTGTTGTCCCTATTTACTCCGGAGCCTAGGAGGAAGTTTCTGCTGCCCAATATGACGCTCTGTCCGAGACGTCGATGTTGTGCGTCCTTCCGTGATGACAGCATGTACTTTGTTTTGCCCTGGTTTGTCGCTAGACCCATTTTAGCCGCTTCCGCTTCAATGCCAGCAAACGCCTCATTGACGGCTCGCTGTGTTCGTCCAATCACGTCAATGTCGTCCGCGTAAGCAAGCAGTTGAACGAACTTTTGGAAGATCGTGCCTCGGGTGTTTACGTTTGAGTTTCGCACGATCTTCTCCAGACAGCGCGTCGCCTTGCCTAAAACCTTGTTTGACATTTAAGGTCTCGGTGAGTTCGCTACCGACCTTGATGGAGCAGCGAGAGTTCTCCATCGTCATCCTGTACAGCCTGACGAGTTTGGCAGGAATGTCAAAACTAGACATGGCGCTGTATAGCTCGTCTCTATGCACGCTGTCATTTTGTCCCTCAGTCCATTCAGTGATGGGGATTGAGACTATGGGCCCACCTGCCCTTTGTGCAGCCATCCCAACTGAGTTGCCACAATGTCATCGATACCCTTTATCCTTCTATCCTCTTGACGGTTCAGGGGCCGACTACGATACACCATCTTGCTCTCGTTTGCGAGCATGTCCATGACACACCATTCTGACTAGAACATATGCTGCATCCTCTGACATCGTTCGGAGGCCGCTGATGGTTCTGATTGCGCAGAGCCTGTCCTGCGCTGTCAGCTTCTTCGTGCACTCAGTTATTGCCATTGCGCGAGTACGTGTTTGCACTTCATTGCGACTAAAGCTGATCAGCGATCTTGATCTCTTTTTGGTCATCGTCAGCCACAGAGCCGTTGCTATTGTCCCCGACTGAGCTATCGAGATTTTCCTCTATCCAGGGCTTCGTCATTCGGTATTCTTCTTATAGAGCTATGCGGCGTGAGCGCGAAAGGGGTTGCTAGGAACACTCCTTGCTCGGATCCCATCTTTGCGAAGTTGTCCGCTTTACGTGTCGTCGCCGTGAATGCCAGTGTGCCCGGGTACCCAGCTGAGGGTCAACGTATTCACCGAGCATATCTCACTGACTAGGTTTTGAAGTCCGATGCAAAGCCACCTGCCTATCGGAAAGAGAAGATATCGTTTGGTTGCGTTGCTGCACCCTGCATCGCACCCATCTTAGCTTGAAAGACTCTGTAGTCGTCTCTTGTCACAGAAGACCCCCGCCACTGTACCCAGACGCGTTTTTTGAGCCGTTGGTATACAGGGACAGATCCGCCTCTGCTGCATTGCTTTCCATCCGGGCAACGAAGGTGAGAGGCATTTTCCCAAGTAAATGCTTCCCTCTACTGCGCTCATCATGTCCAGCACCAAAAAAGTCACACTTTGCAGAATCCACCGCAAGAGTCTCTCCAAAAAACAAAAAAAACCTCCACATTATTTCCCCCGCAACAGATCACATTTCCCGCCGAAATCCATCTCGCCGCGAACTCAAAGTCCACTCGCCCCCCATCGTCAGCACATCATCAGCGAATTCCGCCGAAATTGTTTGTGATTACCGACACACGATACGGCCGACACTCGTCGAGGCATCCTCCACGCCGTCGTCTGGCCAGTCAGCCGCTCAGTCGCTGAAACAACAAACTCCCTTGCGCGTCCGGATAACGACAAGATTTATTTACCAGAACCGACAAAAAGAGAAGCAAACCTCCACAAACAGACGAACAAAGTTGCTTATCAGAGATCGGAGCAAACACCACTGTCACGTCAAGGAACTTCTTGAAAAAGCGATTGTTTCGTTTATCGGAAGAACGGACGTCCGAGGAGCGTCGGCGGTAAGCCAGGGCCCGCTTGCCACGCCCCCAAGTCCTCGACAGACAATCGATTTCTCTGTGCCCTGCGAGGCAGTCCCTCATCCGCGCACCCGGGAGATTGTCAATTTAGACGAGCCCGTTGCACGGGAAAGTCGTCACTAAGAGCGATGCTATCTCCATCCGAAGCAGAAGCACTTCAATTAGCCGCAGCCGCCTCCCGTGGTGTCGGACGACGTCGCGTCGTCGGTAATTTATTCCGCCGGTCGTCAGTTTGTGATCAGTTGGCAGGGCGTTGAGGAAGAGATCGTGCGACGATCGATGACTGCCGGGTTTCGCTGGAATCGCCGGCCGAGAGGTGGGTTTTCCCCCGCAGCGGGCAAATTACCGCATTCGACTTGTCAACTGAACAGGTGCCAGCCGGTTGAGTCATTTGTTTTGCCGTCGAAATTGAGTGCGACATTCCGAGCATTCCGTCGGCAGGCAGGCGCTGACTGCAAATGCTGCCGAGTGGCCACCGAGTGACCTTGCCAGTGATCCACTTGGCGTTCCATGTCCGGCGTCT
>OU744319.1:68892627-68919808 GCA_916610145.1 Eristalis arbustorum
ACCAGTCGCGATAAGACTCCCCCACGAATCGGTCTTCGCCTTGGAAAGCTTCGATAGGCAATCTTATCGAGCACGCTGTCATCCCCCGAAACTGACACGACAGCCGTCCGTGGCGGCTCCATCTAGCCTCTTTCGAAACTCGAAACCCTTGGCATGATTCTCCAGCGTTACCCAACACCACACCCAAGTCTCGCATTACAGCCGCCGTGCCGTGTGTCCCCCTTCGCCAGTTAGCCCCAAAAATAGACGCACCCCTTGCAATCCACTCAATCACTCGCCGAAGGCTCCCCCATTTGTCAACACGAACGCCGACTCCATCACGGTAATCTCCTGCGCTTCGCATTAATGCAACGCGCACGGGATTACCGCGCCGCCACACACTGCGGCCCCCCGATCAATCACGGAAGCAGCAGAAACCCTTCTCTCTGTTCAGTCCGGGGCGAGCCCCACCTAGTCACGTTTCAGAGGACTTTTCGGGGTTGGACGCAGGGACTGCACTTTTGGGGTGCGAACAGTGGGTGCGGCTGGGGGCGCGGCAATCGACACCAGGCGTCGACACTGCTTTCCCCTCGTTTGCCAGAGCCGCTCGGACGGGGGAGAACACACAACTTTTCCACTTTCTGAAAGTCGCCCTCCCCCCTGTCCGAGCGGTAATTAGAAGTCGTTAAGGCACTAATTGCGGGCCGCAGTCGGACGCGCTGCCCGCTCAGCGCCAGATCTCGGCTCATAATTTGTTGTTTCGGGGTTTCGCTTTTGTTTCGTTTCACGAGCGCTTTCTTGTCAATTCGAGATGTTTTGTGGCAGATGACGCCGTAAACGGAGTAAACTTGAACTCATTACGCGTCCGCATGTGCGTACAGTGGCCGCTGAAAGTGAGGCGACGGTCGCATGGGAGAATGGCGGCACTCCCGAGAACCACGACTTCCTCGCCCGACTGTGCTCCGCTCACATGACCCCCATTCGGTCACACATGCAGACGGGCAGACGGGCAGACGGGCAGCCGTGCACATTGCTCGCTCTCGGGTGAAACCGCCGGCGAAAGCATATCGGAGGCACATTAGCGCGGCCGCCACTAATCACGTCCACTCCGACGATTAGATGAGTTTCGCTGGTGGAAAGTGTCCGGCGACTCCAGCGCGGCCCAGAATCGATTCACTTTCGCTCTCACCCTGCCCCGGAGTGTGTGATGCGAGAATCCACGCGAACAAGAGCGCAGCAGGAAGCCGGGTGGAGGATGCACTTCCCTTGAGCGTCTTTTAATTGCACTTGATTCCTTTGCTCTCCCGCTCTGAGAGGGTGTCCGTGTAAAGTGATCCTTCAAGGCGAGCAAGCAGCTCCGTCCTCGTCGCTCGCTCTCTCTCGTTTCCTGTCCTTTGTTCGGGCCCGGGCCGGGGCAGGTATCGATATCGGTATCGATGGCATTGTGTCGTCTTCATAATTCCCTTGACAAATTGCCCATAAAGGAGTCAAACCAAAACACCCGCACGTCCCTCGCTCCGGCCGCTCCGGTGAATGGAATGCGAATTGAATGACCGGAAGTGTTCACTTGGCATGGCATAATGGGCCTCAAGGAGGATTCGATGAGGATTCCCTCCGAGTTGAGTGCTGCAGCCCCGCTCGCCTGCCGAGAGTCCTGTTCGCTCTGCAGTCTGCACGGCTCCTTAATGACTCGAGTGACTGGCATGAAGGATGCCTGTGGTTGCATTGATTGAGTACGAGCACCACGCAACGAGGGCCTCAAGTAGAGTCATTGTCTTGCGAGAGATCCTTCAGCTCGGCACACAGGTGGTGATTGGATTAGTCGAACCGGAATAGGAACTCATTGCCAGATGGCCGGACGGGGCGGTGGTGTGGTCTAAGAGTTATCATGCCACTGCCTAGTAGGTTCCACAACGTTGCGCCCGGTGCCACAACATGCCTCGAGCTCTTGTTCGACTCTAGTTGGCCACTCTCCTTAACTCCCACCAGTCGACCGCTGCAAACCACCTCCAAGCAGCTTCCCTGGAACCAAACCAACCCCCACCCGTCCATCTTCATCTTTGCGGCGTAAACAACAATCAAGCCATCGGCAGTCGATGCGTCTTAATCGGCGACGTCGGAATTTATCACCGTGACCCCTGGCTCCGTCCGCGCCCAATGAATCTTCATTCAGTCGGCGAGGGCGGCCCCCACGGCCCCTGCGCCCCCGACAATTAATCTAATCACACAATCGACTCGGAAGCACACCTCCCCTCAGACCTGAGCGGGTTCCTGAACCCGATTTAATGGGCTCCTCCGTGGCGTCTTCCCCGTCCGCTCGCGATAATTAAAAACTTGCCAACTCCCAACGCCGTCCGATTACCGGGGGCGAACTTCGTGATAAATGACTCGCTCGCCTCGGTGCGATGCGGTGGGGTCGCTGGGCGTTGGGCGTCGATGAAGACAAAGCGAACGACAGGTCCAAGCGCTCACCACACCCAAGACCGGCCGGGCGAGCGGTTGGTGGGGCGGACATCTCTCGGGCAGCGCAGTTTTGCAGCCCAAAACTATAAGTCGACGCCAAGTTGACTCCGTGTCGCTTGCAATGGGATTTTCGGGGCGTGAGGGACGAGGAGGGTTTCGTTGAAATGCTGGTCATGTCGTCACACGGGAACGTGGTCATAATTTAAAGGCCATCGTCTCGGGGCGAGTGTGTTGGGAGCCGAAGACAAACTGTGTGGACGCTACAATATGTCACAGCACTTGAGAGGTTCACGTCTGGGGTCAGAGGGGGCTTGCTGGGTGTGCGGGGGAGGTGGTCAGGTAGTAAGTGGTGGGGAACAGTACAGTGGAACACTTGGTGGGTGGAGACGGAGTGGCTGAGAGTCAGACCTCTCCTCAGACATAAGTTTCAGTTCCTATTGGAAAGGGGTCGTCTGTGACACGGACAGGTTGGCTGAGGGCTTGACAAATGAACCTCAACTCGCTAACTGAACCCAAACGTGCGATGGTTTGACCAAGATCCGACAGAGCCATCTTGCCATGGACAGATTCAATGCGAAGACGGTGGCTTGGTGGGAGCAAGAGGTGTTCTGTTGAGCAGCCTACGCGGCGTCGGACCGATTCCACGGTCATCCTGAAAAACTGTGGAGCCTGAGGATTCTATAGGCTTGGCCAGAGACGTACAGTTCCTTGTTCGGAGAACCAGACTTCAGCTCATGTCAGTCTGTAGCCGAGTGCCCTCTGCCAGTGAGAATCTGTTTGCAGTGGACTCTTCTAGTTGCTCTGTCAGTTGCCGTTGTGTCATGAGCGCGAGGATTACTAGGTACATGCAACTGACTCCTAAGTCCATAGAGCCATTCACCATTCATAGTAAGGTAGTCAACTGGGAAGCCCACCTTCACAGACGAATAAAGGTGTGGGCGCAGGTGTTTACTCCAAAGAGCTTGATATTCCTCTCCTTGAAGCAAAAAAAGAGGCGGTGTCTTGGCAAGGGACAAAGGGATATCACCAATTCTTCCTACAATCAGGCCGCAATCAAGTGCCTGAACAAGAGGGGACAAGAGCCTATCCATGCGTCTATGCATCCAATGTCTAAGATGGCTGGGTCGTGGAGAGCTCATGGCGACAACGTGTGGGACAACGCATCGGAGGGCGCTTGCGCCTTAGGTGAAGTATCGAGGTGAAGAAGGACTTACTCCAACATCGTGCAGAGGAAGCTAGCCAGTGGTAGCGACTTAGCTGGACAGACCTGTTAGTTGAAGCCCACCACTCCCCACAAAGATGGCTTTACCTCGAGTGAGGACTTCGCTACCTTGACGGAGCTCTGCAAGTCCTTAAACTTGAGGAAAATGCGCTTGGAACAGGTCACTCTCATTCGCTTCCTCTGTGGCCCCACAGAATAACCCGCCTCAGTTTCCTACAAACTCCACTAACGTTGAACGCCCTTCCTCTTGCACTGCGTCGGGTGTCACCTGCATCGCTCGTTGTGACCCTCACGAGAGCAGCCACCGCACTGTCCTCCGTCTCACTCCTTACGACGATAGACTAACCTCTTACTCTGTCGCTGGGATGGTGACTGTGTCTTTGGTGGTCAGTGCCTTAAGCTCGACTCAACGAAACACCAAATGAGATCATTCTCAAGGAAGAACAAAATTGGAGCAGAGTGCCGCCGATGGGCTGAGTCTGAAGGAATCCATAAAGATTAACAGACACTGCGAGAGCATAGACTGCCTGCCATTTCATCGAGTTTTGCATGTTGAACTCAAAAACATTGCTTACTTGCAGGCTGCCTCTTAATGTCCGTGTATTTCAACATACACCTCATGTGGGTGCCGGGACATAGTGGCGGACGGTGACAACGAACTCGCTAGGTGGGGCACAAAATCCTATCGACCAATCGGAGGAGCATCACCTTCAGTCTACCATCTCCTTAAGATGCACACAATCAAAACCACAAGTCACCCCTTGGTGAGTAACACCTGCTTTAAAACAGAGGACATATGCATGCATAGCCAACGATCAGTCAGTCCCTGGACCTCCCCGCTATCATAACCGGACACTGCGCAATTGACATTCATGTGCGTAGGATGGGTGTCCTATTTAATGATTTCTGCAGAAGCCTCATGGAGGTTGAAACCACGAATCACGTACTCTGCTCGTATAGTGTTCTGGCAAATGTTACGTACTTACACCTAGTGGCCCACCATTTTGATGGTCTCAATGAATTAAACAACGTCAGCTTCTTCTTCTCTGTATGGTACCACAGTCCGTCGTGGAACAGGGCCTCAACCAACAGATCTCTCTAACTAGCGCGATCTTTGGTTAGCTCTCTCCAGGTTCTCAGCCAAGTTGGTTGAAACCCTCATCCACTTGCATGCAACACCCTTAACGCGGGCGTCCTCTGTTGCACGTATTCAGGCCGGAGCTGAGTTGTCCATACGCTCTACGTGGTTCAGGTCTTGGTCCCCTATATGCCTGGGGAGGCTCATGTCGCTGGTTGAATCTCCTCCTCCCGATCCTGGCAACACAAACAGGACCAGAGTTCGGACGCAGATCGTTCATAGAGACCAAGGTCGACATGATCGATGCCTGCGCCATGCCATGCGCTGTACACCAGGACTGGGCTGGTTAGTGTCTCATATTGAGTCAACCTGTCCTTCGAGAAATGGCTCTGTTACTCTATTGTCCCTTGAGTCCAAAGAAACAGCGGTTTCTGCGTTTGATCGGAGCTGAGGTAGATGAAATCCTTGACTTCCTCGAAGCTATGGCTGCCCATTGTGATCCGCTGTCCAGGACGTCGATGTAACTTGTCCTGCCTTCGTTATGCCCTCATTCGACGCTAGACCCATTTTAGCCGTTTCCGTCTCCAAGTTGGAAAACGTCAATTGACGGCTCGCCGAGTTCTGTCAATCACTTCAAAGGCATCGGCGTTGCACGGACTTCTGGGAGATCATGTCCCTAGTGTTGACGTGTCGGTTTTACACAATCTTCTCCAGAACGATGTTGAAGAATTCACGACGCAGCACGTCGTCTTTCTTGACATTAAAGGTCTCGCTGAGTCTGGCATCTGTTGCACAGCACTCTTCCACTTGAGAGGCTCTTAACGAATCTAGAGGACAGGATCAGCTAGAGAATCCCTGCTTCCACTCCTCTTTGAATCGACTGTCAAGAGGAGAGCTTGTCTTTTGGAGGAGCTCCTGTCAACAGAGGAACTTATGCCTCCGAACGAAGCCGTAAGCAACAGCGTTCGTTCCTAGACCTCCTCGAACTGGTTCCCCCTAGATCTGCATCTTCTGATGACTGCCCATGTCGGGAAGCATAAATCCGAACGCACCCACCTAAGCGCGATGACACGGCATTTGATTTCTAAAAATAGCCCATCACCGTTCATCATGTTTTCCGTCACTTCAACGTGGAGCCTGTATGGAGTCTGTCCTCCCCCCACCCAAGGCCAGACTGTGCCTCACCAGAATTCGAACACGATTTCGTGCTCGTTCACCGCACGTTATGTCACCGAAACCGTCGACTCGTCGCTCATAATTGGACTCAAGCGCTTAATTTACGGCCGCCCTCTAACGACTCCCACCCCCACCACCACCCATCGCCGTCTGTCGACGATTTCTTGTCCCATTTCCATCCGAAGCGGCGACCGTTTACGCAATCTATCATCGCCGAGCGATTCAATTGTTTATTTTCAGAACCCCCGAGCATCCGTTTAATTAATCAACTTTAGTGCACCGCTGACCCATTTGTGGGCAACGTTGCGACGCGACTCCGGATCCGGAGAAAGTGAAAGTGACGGGCGGGTGGCCGCCACTCGCGCGGTTGGTGGCACTTTTCCACGCTTGTTGCGGCAGATTTATGCCGCCGCGGGCTTGCAAGACGCACGATCATCTCTCGAGCAGATGAGCCGCTGCGAGGGCCCGCCGCAAGACGGTTTACGATCGGTTATGCGACGCGTCGCCCCGTGACGGTTCGCTGGCCACGTGAATTGGGAACTGTGGGTTTTTTCTTTCGTCAGAAATTGCGGCGCAATTAAAAGTCAGTTTTCGAGCGAAATGATCAACCGTTGGCATTGAGCGGCTCGTAATGGCGGTAATTGCTCGCGAGCGCATTACTCGACGGTTGCGCAACGAAGAAGCGAGAGGAGGTGACAGTTCGGCTCGCAACGGCGCTGGATGCCGATGGTTGAGGAGATGATCGGTTTCGCAGCCTCTGACGTTGTCGGACCCAACGGGTACCCGGAAACGAGAGCAGACGAATTCCCGCGAGAGTTCATCGCACGCTTGCGTGACACGATCGCAGAGCTCCTCCACCTGGTCACTGGTGCACTCTTTTCGGCTCGGAGCGTATCGATTTCCTCGAGCGGATGTCATCGATTGCGAATTCCAGGAACGCACTTGGCCGCATGTGGGTTCTCCTTTGTGTGTCAACAGAAATCGCAACAATGCTGCCGATCCCCGCACAAAAGGACGCAACACCGATCGCAACGACGATGGTGGTTGCTCGCTCCTCGTGCCCGTTCCTCTCCCTCCGTCGTGCGTCGTCCTCCCGCTGAGTGCACCGAGAATGCATTTATGTGCGCCCGCCTCTCGTAATTATCCCTTTCATCGGTTCCCGTCCCCGGTCGTCTCCTTTTGTGCGTCGGCTTCAGTTAAGCCGATCGATTGATACCTTGCGACTGCGACGGCGGCGTGGAGGTGACGACGGCCGTGGAATGTGAAAGGCGTTTGACGGTAATTTGCTGTTTGATATGCCCGCCCCGGTGCAGGCGGTGGCGGCACGAGGCCCGAGGGTGCGTGTGATGTGGTGGCGAGAGAGTGAGCTGAAATTATCGGGGACATCGTCGCTGTCGACGGTATTTTAATATGGGACAAAAGGGATTCCCGACAGCACGCCGGGGAACCTGTTTTGTTTCTGGGACTTAAGACGGTCCGTAGATTCGGCTCAAGTCTAGGCTGTCATAACGCGTTTGAATGTGGTGTCGTAAGTTGTGGTCTTAGAGGGATGAGAGGGGATTGTGGCTCTGGCTCTGGCTCTGGCTCTGGCTCTGACTCTCGCTCTGGCTCTGGCTCTGACTCTCGCTCTGGCTCTGGCTCTGGCTCTGGCTCTGACTCTCGCTCTGGCTCTGGCTCTGACTCTCGCTCTGACTCTCGCTCTGGCTCTCGCTCTGGCTCTGGCTCTGGCTCTGACTCTGGCTCTGGCTCTGGCTCTGGCTCTGGCTCTGGCTCTGGCTCTGGCTCTGGCTCTGGCTCTGGCTCTGGCTCTGGCTCTGGCTCTGGCTCTGGCTCTGGCTCTGGCTCTGGCTCTGGCTCTGGCTCTGGCTCTGGCTCTGGCTCTGGCTCTGGCTCTGGCTCTGGCTCTGGCTCTGGCTCTGGCTCTGGCTCTGGCTCTGACTCTGGCTCTGGCTCTGGCTCTGGCTTCGGCTTTACTTCATTTTCGACCTCTTCAGTCAATTTGAACTACTTCCGATAGCTCACCTGACCTCTTCCGGCGAAGATCACTTTCATTTCTCGCTACCGGGCCCATCCCCGACCGGGTTCGCATTCCGCGTCTCGCCACAAGCATCGCCGGTGGCCAGGTCACCTTGCCGTGTCATCGGCCAGCCCTTTGTCTCCCCGAGCAGCCGGCCCAACAATAGATCATTAATTGAATCAACGGCGTCCGGCGGCCCAGTGGAAGCCAAGCGGAATTGCCCATTTATTATGTCATTACGATCGGCGGCTTGAATAAATTACTTCCTTAATCGCGGCGGCGCAGCCCATTGTTCCGCGCGCGGATCGCCATCTCGGCGACCTTACCTCCCCGCCGGGCCGGCCGATGCTCGGAAATTTCTCATATATTCACCATTCAGCCATCAGCCGTCAGCCGTCAGGCGATCCAGCGATTTACATAATAATTCCCAGCGGCGCGGCGGCCACTCTTTCTCACGGGCCGCGGTCGTGGCTCGCACTCGCATCGGCGCGCTCCAGATTTCCCGACGACGTCCATTTTTTACCGCTTTTGTGCTCCAAATTCCCTCGCTCTGTCTGTTCCGTCGCTTCGACGAGGTCATCCCACTTTTTGGCCACCGCATCGTCCGTCTATCTGTCTGGCCGGTGCCGGTGTGTGCGTGCGTGTCGCGAACCTGTTTTCGTCGGCTTCTGGAATCCGATGCGATGCCGGGGACCAACCAACAAAAGTGCACGTCAATCGACGGGAAAAGTACTCCGCGCGTACCTCTGCCGGGCGTCTGAAGTGCCTGCGGCCTCCCACCCGCCACTCGAGTGGACAGCTCGTCGGCCGTGCTCTCGTGTGTGTTCACCTGAACCCCTTCAGCCGGCGGAGCCGCCCGGGGCTCTGGTCCAATTGTTCTCCGCGAGAGGAATTCCACTTGGCCTTTTGTTGGACGGCTCTGTCCGCTTCTGTCCGCCACCGGGGGCAGCGGCGATAATTTGCATTATCTTCGCGGCGAGACGAGGCGAGAGTCCGCGCCGCTTCCCATGGAACCTGAATGGCGGTCGAATGGGTTTTCGTGGAACAATGGATCGGGATTGGGAGCTCATTTTTCGGTCAAGTGAATGCAGTGAATGCGATAAATCGCGGCTCTTGTGGGTCATCGGCTGTCGTTCGGGGCCTCTTTTGTGCGCCTCGGCGTGATCTACGGCCCTTCGGAGACGCGCATAAATCACGTCACGCCCCGTGTCACGGGAATGCGTCTAGCTCTCTAATCGGGCTGCTTTTCTGCGATAAATCAGGCAAACCGCTCTCGCTGTCTGATTTCGCTGAGCTCATCAATCAAGTGCGTGCGTCAGTGCTGCGCTTTGAACTTTCATCGGCGAACCACCGCCACCGCCGAGCCGCACCGCGATGAGTTTCTCTGATGATTGACTTTTCTTGCTCCCACAGCTCGTGTTCGTTCCTCCTCCTGCCGTCATCGTCTCCACAGTGACCCGGCATCCACCTCGCCGGGCGGTTCCGATTGAAGCTCGCCCCGCTGATTGAGTCGATGGCACAATGATTACCGAGATGCCACTGGGTTTCTGTGCGCTCGTCTCGCCGATTGGATCGATTCAACCGATGCCTCGGATTAGCCTTGGTTATCGGTAATTAATCGAGGAGCAGAGCAGGCCGGCGGAGCGCTGGAAGGCAGCCAATTGCGAATGGCATCCCCGATGTGGGCCACACGGGAGAAGTGACATTCAACGTGACCAACGACCGCAGTGCGTCAACGGGGGGAAAGAAGGTCACGGAATCACGGCGAGCTGCCGAGAATGGACACAACGAACGTCGATAACCGCAGGAATGCGATGTGTGCTTCCACTTCGATTGTGTGTGTGTACGTCGAGTGCTCCCTGATGGCCAAGCGGATGGGAATCGGAGATCTCTGAATGGAGGGGCTCGAGGTGGGAGCAACGACGATGACCCTGCGGTGGACGCTGGTGGGGACTGGTGTTGCCTAGTGTGTTGTGGTGTGGAAAGGGTGCTTCTACTCCTGCTCTTTGTTGACGCTACTGCTGCCGGTATTCCTCATGCGCCTGCAACTCCTGCGACTCGAGCTCTTGATGCAGCTTCGGGTACTTCAGCGAATCCTCTTGTTGTTCCTGCGGTTCCTCCTGCTTACGTGGCTTCCACAATTACTACTGCTGTCCCTGCCTATTCTACTTCTTCTCCTCCAGCTACTGCAGTAGCAGTACTCTTCGACTCCGAACCAGTGGGACAACGCAATAGAGGACGACCACGAACCCGATGGCGCACTCAAGTGGAGAAGGACCTCAACCAACTTGGAGTGCGAAATTGGAGGCAGCTGGCTAAGGATCGTGCCAGCTGGAAAAGATTGTTTACCGAGGCCCAGGTTCACCCCCGCGCCACAGGCAGAAGAAGATGGAGCTACTGCAGTTGATACTGGTCGTGCTCCTCCAGCCACTGCCGGTCCTGCACTCCTTTCAGCTGCTGCTCGTCATGCTGATTCTCCCGATGCTCCTTCTATTCATGCAACTCATGCTCCTCCTCTAGCTTCTGCTATTTCAGCGGCTGCTCTTGCTGGTCTGGTGGTTCATGAGACTCCCTCTTCTCTTGTTGTTCCTCATGCACCTCCTGTCCATGTGACTCCTGCGACACCTAGTCCTCCTCTTGCTTCAATTGCTGCTCCTGCTTCTCCTTCTGCTTCTGCTCCTACTGCCTCTACTTCTCCTGTTGTTCGACCAGCTCCTCCTAGTCCTCGGCTCTCATTTGTATGTGAACAGAAATCGCAACAATGCTGCCTATCCCCGCACAAAAGGACGCAACACCGATCGCAACGGTCGCAACGACGGTGGTGGTTGCTCGCTTCTCGTCCCTCTCCTACCAGGTCATCCCAGTCCTCGTGCGACTCCTGCTTCTCCTTCAGCTCCTCCTGCTGCACCTGCTCCTCCAGCGCCTCCAGCGCCTCCAGCTGATTCTGCTACTACTTCAGTGGTGGTTCTTGCTGTTCCTCGTAGGCCTTTCTGGTTTCGCTCCTCTTGGTCCACCTACTACTCCAGCAGCTGCTTTCGCAACTCCCCATGCTCTTGGTAGACATGTGGCTCATGAGGGTCGTGCTTCTTCGTTCTCTGGTACTCCACTTCCTGCTCCAGCTCCTTCTGCTTGTCCTGCTGCTTCTGCCGCTCCTGCCGTTCATGCGCCGCTTACAGCTCATGTGCCTTCTCCCACTCAGGTTGCTGCTGTTGTTCCTCCAGCGCCTCCTACTCCTAGTACGACTTCTACTTCTCCTGCAGCTGATCTTGGTGCTCCTCCTGCTCTTGGTGGTCCTGCAGTTCATGCGGAATCTGCGGTTCGACTCATACTTCTCCAGCAGCTCCTGCTGGTCCTTCTCCTACAGCTGCTTCTGCCGCTTCTGTTTCTCCTACATCTCCTGCGCCTGCAGCTACGTCAGTTGCTGCTCCTGATTCTCTGGCTTATCCCACTGCTTCTAACGCTCCTACTGCTCCTGCCACGCAGCCTTTTCCTGCGACCACTGCTTCTGCAGCTATTCCAAGTGCTGCTCCTTGTGGTCCTGCTGCACCTACTGCCTCCAGCCCTGATTCTTCTGCTACTTCAGTTGCTGCCCCTGCTGCTTCTACTGCTTCTGCTCCTCCAGCTCCTGCTTCTCTCCCTCCTTCTGCTCCAGTTGCTGCTTCTGGCGCTCTACCGCTCCTGCTTCTCAAACACCTCCTCCAGATCCTCCTCATTCTCCACTGCTGCACCCGATGTGCTCCAAGGTCTCACCTTCCAATCCTCTCCAGTGGGGACGCCCTGTCATGTCCGGTGTTGATCGTCCCCTTCGTGGTCTGTCGTTTATCTTCGCCCCACTTGTGTCGCATTCCCTCCCAATGCCTGACCCATGCCCCCACGCCCAGCTCCACCTGACTGACCATGGAATCTCCACCGTCCACTGCAGTGTGCGACAACCTGACGGCTATCTTCACATCCCGCCCAGTGTCCATCCGCCTCTGCAGCCGCACGAGGAAGCACAAAACTTTTCCTTCAACCGTCATCGAGGTTGCTGTGCACTCATCTGCGGCTGCGGTCCGGAGCAGGTCTCCCGTGGAATGTGTTGTGTGGACTCTGACGATATCATTTTTCACCGGCTCCCCCCTCCGACGGGAGATGTTTTCATTTTCATCGCACACCTCTCCGTCGACCGAAAACGACGTGCTACACTGTCTCGGGGAGTTGAGATTGGAAATGGACTCGACAGGCTTTGGCTGGACGTCGTATTCATTTCTCACTTGACAAAGTTGTTTGACTCGACGACGTGGACCGCACGAGTTCCCCAAGGGCAGAGGCGACGGACGGGGGTTTTAATTGATGCCACACTCGCCGTTGACATCCGACGTTTCCCCATCCATTGGGAGCCATCCAATCAGGCGTCCTTTTCTCACGGCAGCCGGGTTGGGCCCGAGGGAGTGGTCTCAGTTTCTGGCCGGTTTTGTGTGCTGTGTGAGATTGAGTCCGAGCCTGACTTTGGGGCACAGGTTGCTCAATGTCGTGGTCCATTGAACGATGCGTTTGATGCTATTTCACGTCTGTTAACCGATTCTGAGAGTTTGGTGCGGATCCGACAACATTGGATTTTCGACCCCAAAAAAATGACAGTGGTTAGTAAGGCTTTTTTGTTGATTTTCTGGGCCATCTTTCGACTGCCACGGCGGCGCTATTAGGCGGATCCATGACTTCCGCACACCGTTGGTGATGTTATTTCACGTCTATTGACCGATCCTGAGAGCTTGGTGCGCACCGTTGCGTCCGTCGTCGTCTTATTAGAATTTCCATGCGATTTCATCGCTCTCAGGGCGTCACTTAATTCATTCCTCTTCCTGACAGAAGATCACATCTCAAGGCGATGGAATGCTTCAGCATCCCTTCGCCATTCCCGGCGCACTTTCAAAGAGAACGACTCCTGCTCCCCATTCCCATGAATCAAGGCGCATTACAGTTCGCGTTTAAATGCAGAAATCCATTTCGTGCACTCGCCGTGAAATCCTGCAGCTTACAAAGCAATTACGTGCACATCCCCTCCTTTGCCGCTGATGTCACATTCGCGAGGACGGAAACTAGAGCCATCTCCGGGAGGACACCAATCGTCGCGTTGCCTTTGTCGTCTGCCCTCCGACGTCGACGTCGACCTCATCATTGCCATTACCGGGCAGCAAATTGCCCAACGACTGCAATCGGAGACCGCGCTCGACTGCGCCAACCTCGTCTGGTCCCTGTCGATGCCTGACGCTGAGATCAAAGGCGCCCACGGGGAGGGAGGAAGCAGCGAAGGAGCAGTTTGACACTCCATGTTCCCGAGGAGGAGCCGGCAGCCGCAGCGTCGACGGTGGCCGCAAATTGCCACGATATGGAGCCAGTGCCACATGCGAACAGGCGCACATGTGCCGCAGTTGTTGTTCGGAGTCACATCTCATTAGATCCTGAGACGGGGCCGAGGGACGCCTGATTTAATGGACGTCAAGAGGAATTGATGGGCGGCATGTGTGTGTGGTGCGGGAAGCGACTTGAAATCGATCTCAAGTGGGTCAGAGCGAACAGAGGCGAATGTGCGGAGGAGCCTCGCGGCCCTCAGGTGGGACACGATGAGTTGGCGCCCCGCAGGCTGTTGCCAGCGATGAAGGGCAAACCGGTTGCGCTCTCAAAGGGAACGTCTTGTCCACGCAACACCACCGGATGATGACACTCGCTGAAGCTGAAGCCACAAGAGAGAGGGGTTTGTTGACAGCTTCCACAGCACCTTCACCACTCGAGGATTAGTCCGCACCGCGTCGCAGCGCCAACCGTCGAGTGGATTTGATGAAAAGTTTCGAAACCAGCAGCACCTCTTCAGCGGATGAATTCAATTGAATTCAGCGACGTGCCTGCACACGATTTCCCTCGCCTTGTGCGGCTCTCACGCTCATTGTTTTCCGATGGGACGCAAGAGACTCATTAGCCCTACTTTCCACGGTGCAGCCATAACCGTCATCATCGCCACCATTGTGCCCGGGCCGCGACCGACGGCGAGAGCTCATCAACTGGCGGCTCCAGTGAAACTTTTGAGCACGCAAGCCTTGTGACAACGGCTTGGGGGCACCTCTGCCTGGACGTGATCCGCTTCACATCGCCGTTACGATTAAATTTTCCCTCCCTTCCCCTCCGCGAGTTGTGAGTTGTTGATTTATCGACGGAATCGCCGCGATTAAGATGCTGCGGCGTGACCTTTGGGAATTCACTTCGAAAGCCGAGAGGAACTGCGTTCAATTTGTTTACACGTGCTCTGCGCTGTTGGACGGGGATTTGAAGCTGCTGCGAGTGGGTTCTCCTTTGTCTGGGTGGGTCTCGCTGAGACACTCCGCCAGAGAACAAAGAGGCAGTAAAACGACGATTTAGGAAGTGCGCCTAGGTCACCGATGCGGCTCGTTAAATCTCTGACTGATGGCCGGACGATGATCCAAGCGATGTCTACAAAGGCGCGAAGTGCTTGCCCAGGTGGCTGAGTATTGCGATTGAGCGTCGTGCAAGTGGACAGTGCAGACTCATCGGCGAAGTGGTTCCGTTCCGCATTGATGGGAGCCCCAAGTGGTTCCCTCTTTGCTTCTTCTTCCTGTGCCCTAGGTGGCCCCACCGTCTGGCAAGTCCCTCTTCTGAATTCGCGCTCGTTCTCGTACATACCTTATTCCGCCTTCCACTGCCATCTAGCGGCGCGTTGTGACGCAATCACTTTCGAGGTGAATATACGCTGTGACCTTGTACTCGGTCACATTGGCGTCCTTGACGCACGCGGACCTGCTCAGGTCGCTGAATGCTTTGGCCTGGTGCCTATTCACTGCTGCCCCCAGGTCGGGCCTGCTCGCGTTCACTAGTTGCAGCGAGCTCCTTTCTGGTTGGGTCCGTCCTCCCTTTTGGCGACATCCTTCTGTATCGTATGCAATCGTATGCAATGCCCGAATTGATGTCACCCGCATTCTACTCTGCCCTCTGTCAACCGCCACCTGCTGTCCGTGCAGACACCCGCTGCTCCAGAAACCCCTGATTGTCCTGACGACTGCTGAATCTTCGCTCTGTCCATTGTCACGATGACCACTGTCAGTTCCACCCACTATCCTCACGCATCCTCTCCCATGGACATCCATTAAAATGCACTTCCACGCAATAAACCACCGCACCCGCGTTAATCGATTAACTCCCCGAATTAACAACCAGCCAAGTGAACTTCAATTCGAGTTAATTTTCACAAAATCTTCGAGAACACCGAATGCACAGCCGGTTCCGTTTGTGTCAAGGGGTCAGCCACAGACACTGGTGCCCGCTGGTGCCCCATGGAACGGATAAATATGCACATGGAGTTATTTATCTGGGGAAATAAAATGTTCAATCAATCACTCAAGCAGACGCATCGCAGCCCGTCTCCACCGACTGCAGTCACGAAAGCGAGCATCCCGCATTCGCCGACGCAGTTGCGTGTGTCATTTCGTCTGTTTTCGCGTGAAAAAGGGGGGACGTGGATTATAGGCGAGTTAATGACTTCGTGGGTGAGTAAATATGAAATTAATTTTTTTGAAGAATTTTTTCCGTTTTATTGCATTTTTTTTCTCTTGTGGGTTCGGCGATAAATTGTGGAGCGAGGAAATGGTATTCAAGGATAGTCGGAGTTGATGGAAGAAGCTTGTCATTTTGGAAAAATTAACTTCCCGGCAGTTGATTGAAGGGAGGAGGGGATTCTCTCTCTCGCAAATCCCTTGTCAAGAAACCCTTTCGGTTCCCTTGTCCAGAAACCCTTTCGGTTTCGGCTCCCTTGTCCAGAAACCCTTTCGGCTCCCTTGTCCAGAAACCCTTTCGGTTCCCTTGTCCAGAAACCCCTTTCGGTTCCCTTGTCCAGAAACCCTTTCGGTTCCCTTGTCCAGAAACCCCTTTCGGTTCCCTTGTCCAGAAACCCTTTCGGTTCCCTTGTCCAGAAACCCTTTCGGTTCCCTTGTCCAGAAACCCTTTCGGTTCCCTTGTCCGGAAACCCTTTCGGTTCCCTTGTCCAGAAACCCTTTCGGTTCCTTGTCCAGAAACCCTTTCGGTTCCCTTGTCCAGAAACCCTTTCGGTTCCCTTGTCCAGAAACCCTTTCGGTTCCCTTGTCCAGAAACTCTTTCGGTTCCCTTGTCCAGAAACCCTTTCGGTTCCCTTGTCCAGAAACCCTTTCGGTTCCCTTGTCCAGAAACCCTTTCGGTTTCCTTGTCCAGAAACCTTTTTCGGTTTCCTTGTCCAGAAACCCTTTCGGTTCCCTTGTCCAGAAACCCTTTCGGTTTCCTTGTCCAGAAACCCTTTCGGTTCCCTTGTCCAGAAACCCTTTCGGTTCCCTTGTCCAGAAACCCTTTCGGTTCCGTTGTCCAGAAACCCTTTCGGTTCCCTTGTCCAGAAACCCTTTCGGTTCCCTTGTCCAGAAACCCTTTCGGTTCCCTTGTCCAGAAACCCTTTCGGTTCCCTTGTCCAGAAACCCTTTCGGTTCCCTTGTCCAGAAACCCTTTCGGTTCCCTTGTCCAGAAACCCTTTCGGTTCCCTTGTCCAGAAACCCCTTTCGGTTCCCTTGTCCAGAAACCCTTTCGGTTCCCTTGTCCAGAAACCCTTTCGGTTCCCTTGTCCAGAAACCCCTTTCGGTTCCCTTGTCCAGAAACCCTTTCGGTTCCTTTGTCCAGAAACCCTTTCGGTTCCCTTGTCCAGAAACCCTTTCGGTTCCCTTGTCAAGAAACCCCTTTCGGTTCCTTTGTCCAGAAACCCTTTCGGTTCCCTTGTCCAGAAACCCTTTCGGTTCCCTTGTCCAGAAACCCTTTCGGTTCCCTTGTCCAGAAACCCCTTTCGGTTCGCTCCCTTGTCCAGAAACCCCTTTCGGTTCCTTTGTCCAGAAACCCCTTTCGGTTCCCTTGTCCAGAAACCCTTTCGGTTCCCTTGTCCAGAAACCCTTTCGGTTTCGGCTCCTTGTCCAGAAACCCCTTTCGGTTCCCTTGTCCAGAAACCCTTTCGGTTCCCTTGTCCAGAAACCCTTTCGGTTCCCTTGTCCAGAAACCCTTTCGGTTCCCTTGTCCAGAACCCCTTTCGGTTTCTTTGTCCAGAAACCCCTTTCGGTTCCCTTGTCCAGAAACCCTTTCGGTTCCCTTGTCCAGAAACCCTTTCGGTTCCCTTGTCCAGAAACCCTTTCGGTTCCCTTGTCCAGAAACCCCTTTCGGTTCCTTTGTCCAGAAACCCCTTTCGGTTCCCTTGTCCAGAAACCCTTTCGGTTCCCTTGTCAAGAAACCCCTTTCGGTTCCTTTGTCCAGAAACCCCCTTCGGTTCCCTTGTCCAGAAACCCTTTCGGTTCCCTTGTCCATAAACCCTTTCGGTTCCCTTGTCAAGAAACCCTTTCGGTTCCCTTGTCCAGAAACCCTTTCGGTTCCCTTGTCCAGAAACCCTTTCGGTTCCCTTGTCCAGAAACCCTTTCGGTTCCCTTGTCCAGAAACCCTTTCGGTTCCCTTGTCCAGAAACCCTTTCGGTTCCCTTGTCCAGAAACCCTTTCGGTTCCCTTGTCCAGAAACCCTTTCGGTTCCCTTGTCCAGAAACCCTTTCGGTTCCCTTGTCCAGAAACCCCTTTCGGTTCCTTGTCCAGAAACCCCTTTCGGTTCCCTTGTCCAGAAACCCCTTTCGGTTCCCTTGTCCAGAAACCCCTTCGGTTCCCTTGTCCAGAAACCCCTTTCGGTTTCCCTTGTCCAGAAACCCTTTCGGTTCCCTTGTCCAGAAACCCTTTCGGTTCCCTTGTCCAGAAACCCTTTCGGTTCCTTGTCCAGAAACCCTTTCGGTTCCCTTGTCCAGAAACCCTTTCGGTTTCCTTGTCCAGAAACCCTTTCGGTTCCCTTGTCCAGAAACCCCTTTCGGTTCCCTTGTCCAGAAACCCTTTCGGTTTCCTTGTCCAGAAACCCTTTCGGTTCCCTTGTCCAGAAACCCCTTTTGGTTCCCTTGTCCAGAAACCCCTTTCGGTTTCGGCTCCCTTGTCCAGAAACCCCTTTCGGTTTCCTTGTCCAGAAACCCCTTCGGTTCTCTTGTCCAGAAACCCTTTCGGTTCCCTTGTCCAGAAACCCTTTCGGTTCCCTTGTCCAGAAACCCTTTCGGTTCCCTTGTCCAGAAACCCCTTTCGGTTCCCTTGTCCAGAAACCCCTTTCGGTTTCCTTGTCCAGAAACCCTTTCGGTTCCCTTGTCGAGAAACCCCTTTCGGTTTCGGCTCCCTTGTCTAGAAACCCCTTTCGGTTTCCTTGTCCAGAAACCCTTTCGGTTCCCTTGTCCAGAAACCCTTTCGGTTCCCTTGTCCAGAAACCCTTTCGGTTCCCTTGTCCAGAAACCCTTTCGGTTCCCTTGTCCAGAAACCCCTTTCGGTTCCCTTGTCCAGAAACCCTTTCGTTCCCTTGTCCAGAAACCCCTTTCGGTTTCCTTGTCCAGAAACCCCTTCGGTTCCCTTGACCAGAAACCCCTTTCGGTTTCCTTGTCCAAGAACCCCTTTCGGTTCCCTTGTCCAGAAACCCCTTTCGGTTTCGGCTCCCTTGTCCAGAAACCCCTTTCGGTTCCCTTGTCCAGAAACCCTTTCGGTTCCCTTGTCCAGAAACCCTTTCGGTTCCCTTGTCCAGAAACCCCTTTCGGTTCCCTTGTCCAGAAACCCTTTCGGTTCCCTTGTCCAGAAACCCTTTCGGTTCCCTTGTCCAGAAACCCCTTTCGGTTCCCTTGTCCAGAAACCCTTTCGGTTTCCTTGTCCAGAAACCCTTTCGGTTCCCTTGTCCAGAAACCCCTTTCGGTTCCCTTGTCCAGAAACCCTTTCGGTTTCCTTGTCCAGAAACCCTTTCGGTTCCCTTGTCCAGAAACCCTTTCGGTTCCCTTGTCCAGAAACCCTTTCGGTTCCCTTGTCCAGAAACCCCTTTCGGTTTCGGTTCCCTTGTCCAGAAACCCTTTCGGTTCCCTTGTCCAGAAACCCTTTCGGTTCCTTGTCCAGAAACCCCTTTCGGTTTCCTTGTCCAGAAACCCTTTCGGTTCCCTTGTCCAGAAACCCCTTTCGGTTTCGGCTCCCTTGTCCAGAAACCCTTTCGGTTCCCTTGTCCAGAAACCCCTTTCGGTTTCCTTGTCCAGAAACCCTTTCGGTTCCCTTGTCCAGAAACCCTTTCGGTTCCCTTGTCCAGAAACCCTTTCGGTTCCCTTGTCCAGAAACCCTTTCGGTTCCCTTGTCCAGAAACCCCTTTCGGTTTCGGTTCCCTTGTCCAGAAACCCTTTCGGTTCCCTTGTCCAAAAACCCCTTTCGGTTTCCTTGTCCAGAAACCCTTTCGGTTCCCTTGTCCAGAAACCCCTTTCGGTTTCGGCTCCCTTGTCCAGAAACCCTTTCGGTTCCCTTGTCCAGAAACCCTTTCGGTTCCCTTGTCCAGAAACCGCTTTCGGTTTCCTTGTCCAGAAACCCTTTCGGTTCCCTTGTCCAGAAACCCTTTCGGTTCCCTTGTCCAGAAACCCTTTCGGTTCCCTTGTCCAGAAACCCTTTCGGTTCCCTTGTCCAGAAACCCCTTTCGGTTTCGGCTCCCTTGTCCAGAAACCCTTTCGGTTCCCTTGTCCAGAAACCCTTTCGGTTCCCTTGTCCAGAAACCCCTTTCGGTTTCGGCTCCCTTGTCCAGAAACCCTTTCGGTTCCCTTGTCCAGAAACCCTTTCGGTTCCCTTGTCCAGAAACCCCTTTCGGTTTCGGCTCCCTTGTCCAGAAACCCTTTCGGTTCCCTTGTCCAGAAACCCCTTTCGGTTCCCTTGTCCAGAAACCCTTTCGGTTCCCTTGTCCAGAAACCCTTTCGGCTCCCTTGTCCAGAAACCGCTTTCGGTTTCCTTGTCCAGAAACCCTTTCGGTTCCCTTGTCCAGAAACCCCTTTCGGTTCCTTGTCCAGAAACCCTTTCGGTTCCTTGTCCAGAAACCCTTTCGGTTCCCTTGTCCAGAAACCCTTTCGGTTCTCTTGTCCAGAAACCCTTTCGGTTCCCTTGTCCAGAAACCCTTTCGGTTCCCTTGTCCAGAAACCCTTTCGGTTCCCTTGTCCAGAAACCCTTTCGGTTCCCTTGTCCAGAAACCCTTTCGGTTCCCTTGTCCAGAAACCCCTTTCGGTTCCCTTGTCCAGAAACCCTTTCGGTTCCCTTGTCCAGAAACCCTTTCGGTTCCCTTGTCCAGAAACCCTTTCGGTTCCCTTGTCCAGAAACCCTTTCGGTTCCTTGTCCAGAAACCCTTTCGGTTCCCTTGTCCAGAAACCCCTTTCGGTTCCCTTGTCCAGAAACCCTTTCGGTTCCCTTGTCCAGAAACCCCTTTCGGTTTCCTTGTCCAGAAACCCTTTCGGTTCCCTTGTCCAGAAACCCTTTCGGTTCCCTTGTCCAGAAACCCTTTCGGTTTCCTTGTCCAGAAACCCTTTCGGTTCCCTTGTCCAGAAACCCTTTCGGTTCCCTTGTCCAGAAACCCTTTCGGTTCCCTTGTCCAGAAACCCTTTCGGTTTCCTTGTCCAGAAACCCTTTCGGTTCCCTTGTCCAGAAACCCTTTCGGTTCCCTTGTCCAGAAACCCCTTTCGGTTTCCTTGTCCAGAAACCCTTTCGGTTCCCTTGTCCAGAAACCCTTTCGGTTCCCTTGTCCAGAAACCCTTTCGGTTTCCCTTGTCCAGAAACCCTTTCGGTTCCCTTGTCCAGAAACCCTTTCGGTTGCCCTTGTCCAGAAACCCTTTCGGTTCCCTTGTCCAGAAACCCCTTTCGGTTCCCTTGTCCAGAAACCCTTTCGGTTCCCTTGTCCAGAAACCCCTTTCGGTTCCTTGTCCAGAAACCCTTTCGGTTCCCTTGTCCAGAAACCCTTTCGGTTCCCTTGTCCAGAAACCCTTTCGGTTCCCTTGTCCAGAAACCCTTTCGGTTCCCTTGTCCAGAAACCCTTTCGGTTCCCTTGTCCAGAAACCCTTTCGGTTCCTTGTCCAGAAACCCTTTCGGTTCCCTTGTCCAGAAACCCTTTCGGTTTCCTTGTCCAGAAACCCTTTCGGTTCCCTTGTCCAGAAACCCCTTTCGGTTTCCTTGTCCAGAAACCCTTTCGGTTTCCTTGTCCAGAAACCCTTTCGGTTCCCTTGTCCAGAAACCCTTTCGGTTCCCTTGTCCAGAAACCCTTTCGGTTCCCTTGTCCAGAAACCCTTTCGGTTCCCTTGTCCAGAAACCCTTTCGGTTCCCTTGTCCAGAAACCCTTTCGGTTCCCTTGTCCAGAAACCCCTTTCGGTTCCCTTGTCCAGAAACCCTTCGGTTCCCTTGTCCAGAAACCCCTTTCGGTTCCCTTGTCCAGAAACCCTTTCGGTTCCCTTGTCCAGAAACCCTTTCGGTTTCGCCTTGTCCAGAAAACCCTTTCGGTTCCCTTGTCCAGAAACCCTTTCGGTTCCCTTGTCCAGAAACCCTTTCGGTTCCTTGTCCAGAAACCCTTTCGGTTCCCTTGTCCAGAAACCCCTTTCGGTTCCCTTGTCCAGAAACCCTTTCGGTTCCCTTGTCCAGAAACCCCTTTCGGTTTCCTTGTCCAGAAACCCTTTCGGTTCCCTTGTCCAGAAACCCTTTCGGTTCCCTTGTCCAGAAACCCTTTCGGTTCCCTTGTCCAGAAACCCTTTCGGTTTCCTTGTCCAGAAACCCTTTCGGTTCCCTTGTCCAGAAACCCTTTCGGTTCCCTTGTCCAGAAACCCTTTCGGTTCCCTTGTCCAGAAACCCCTTTCGGTTTCGGCTCCCTTGTCCAGAAACCCTTTCGGTTCCCTTGTCCAGAAACCCCTTTCGGTTCCCTTGTCCAGAAACCCTTTCGGCTCCCTTGTCCAGAAACCCTTTCGGTTTCCTTGTCCAGAAACCCTTTCGGTTCCCTTGTCCAGAAACCCTTTCGGTTCCTTGTCCAGAAACCCTTTCGGTTTCCCTTGTCCAGAAACCCTTTCGGTCTCCCTTGTCCAGAAACCCTTTCGGTTCCCTTGTCCAGAAACCCTTTCGGTTCCCTTGTCCAGAAACCCTTTCGGTTCCCTTGTCCAGAAACCCTTTCGGTTTCCCTTGTCCAGAAACCCTTTCGGTTCCTTGTCCAGAAACCCTTTCGGTTCCCTTGTCCAGAAACCCTTTCGGTTCCCTTGTCCAGAAACCCTTTCGGTTCCCTTGTCCAGAAACCCTTTCGGTTCCTCTTGTCCAGAAACCCTTTCGGTTCCCTTGTCCAGAAACCCTTTCGGTTCCCTTGTCCAGAAACCCTTTCGGTTTCCCTTGTCCAGAAACCCTTTCGGTTCCCTTGTCCAGAAACCCCTTTCGGTTCCCTTGTCCAGAAACCCTTTCGGTTCCCTTGTCCAGAAACCCTTTCGGTTTCCTTGTCCAGAAACCCTTTCGGTTCCCTTGTCCAGAAACCCTTTCGGTTCCTTGTCCAGAAACCCTTTCGGTTCCCTTGTCCAGAAACCCTTTCGGTTCCCTTGTCCAGAAACCCTTTCCGTTTCCTTGTCCAGAAACCCTTTCGGTTCCTTGTCCAGAAACCCTTTCGGTTCCCTTGTCCAGAAACCCTTTCGGTTCCCTTGTCCAGAAACCCTTTCGGTTTCCTTGTCCAGAAACCCTTTCGGTTCCTTGTCCAGAAACCCTTTCGGTTCCCTTGTCCAGAAACCCTTTCGGTTCCCTTGTCCAGAAACCCTTTCGGTTTCCCTTGTCCAGAAACCCCTTTCGGTTCCCTTGTCCAGAAACCCCTTTCGGTTCCCTTGTCCAGAAACCCCTTTCGGTTCCCTTGTCCAGAAACCCTTTCGGTTTCCTTGTCCAGAAACCCTTTCGGTTCCTTGTCCAGAAACCCTTTCGGTTCCCTTGTCCAGAAACCCTTTCGGTTCCCTTGTCCAGAAACCCTTTCGGTTCCCTTGTCCAGAAACCCTTTCGGTTTCCTTGTCCAGAAACCCTTTCGGTTCCCTTGTCCAGAAACCCTTTCGGTTCCTTGTCCAGAACCCTTTCGGTTCCCTTGTCCAGAAACCCTTTCGGTTTCCTTGTCCAGAAACCCTTTCGGTTCCCTTGTCCAGAAACCCTTTCGGTTCCCTTGTCCAGAAACCCTTTCGGTTCCCTTGTCCAGAAACCCTTTCGGTTCCCTTGTCCAGAAACCCTTTCGGTTCCCTTGTCCAGAAACCCCTTTCGGTTTCCCTTGTCCAGAAACCCTTTCGGTTCCCTTGTCCAGAAACCCTTTCGGTTCCCTTGTCCAGAAACCCTTTCGGTTCCCTTGTCCAGAAACCCTTTCGGTTCCCTTGTCCAGAAACCCCTTTCGGTTCCCTTGTCCAGAAACCCCTTTCGGTTCCCTTGTCCAGAAACCCCTTTCGGTTCCTTGTCCAGAAACCCTTTCGGTTCCCTTGTCCAGAAACCCTTTCGGTTCCCTTGTCCAGAAACCCTTTCGGTTCCCTTGTCCAGAAACCCCTTTCGGTTCCCTTGTCCAGAAACCCTTTCGGTTCCCTTGTCCAGAAACCCTTTCGGTTCCCTTGTCCAGAAACCCCTTTCGGTTTCCTTGTCCAGAAACCCTTTCGGTTCCCTTGTCCAGAAACCCCTTTCGGTTCCCTTGTCCAGAAACCCTTTCGGTTCCCTTGTCCAGAAACCCTTTCGGTTTCCTTGTCCAGAAACCCTTTCGGTTCCTTGTCCAGAAACCCTTTCGGTTCCCTTGTCCAGAAACCCCTTTCGGTTTCCTTGTCCAGAACCCCTTTCGGTTCCCTTGTCCCAGAAACCCTTTCGGTTCCCTTGTCCAGAAACCCTTTCGGTTCCCTTGTCCAGAAACCCTTTCGGTTCCCTTGTCCAGAAACCCTTTCGGTTCCTTGTCCAGAAACCCTTTCGGTTCCCTTGTCCAGAAACCCTTTCGGTTCCCTTGTCCAGAAACCCTTTCGGTTCCCTTGTCCAGAAACCCCTTTCGGTTCCCTTGTCCAGAAACCCTTTCGGTTCCCTTGTCCAGAAACCCTTTCGGTTCCCTTGTCCAGAAACCCTTTCGGTTCCTTGTCCAGAAACCCTTTCGGTTCCCTTGTCCAGAAACCCTTTCGGTTCCCTTGTCCAGAAACCCTTTCGGTTCCCTTGTCCAGAAACCCTTTCGGTTCCCTTGTCCAGAAACCCTTTCGGTTCCTTGTCCAGAAACCCTTTCGGTTCCCTTGTCCAGAAACCCCTTTCGGTTTCCTTGTCCAGAAACCCTTTCGGTTTCCTTGTCCAGAAACCCTTTCGGTTCCCTTGTCCAGAAACCCTTTCGGTTTCCCTTGTCCAGAAACCCCTTTCGGTTCCCTTGTCCAGAAACCCCTTTCGGTTCCTTGTCCAGAAACCCTTTCGGTTCCCTTGTCCAGAAACCCTTTCGGTTTCCTTGTCCAGAAACCCTTTCGGTTCCCTTGTCCAGAAACCCCTTTCGGTTCCCTTGTCCAGAAACCCTTTCGGTTTCCCTTGTCCAGAAACCCTTTCGGTTCCCTTGTCCAGAAACCCCTTTCGGTTCCCTTGTCCAGAAACCCTTTCGGTTCCCTTGTCCAGAAACCCTTTCGGTTCCCTTGTCCAGAAACCCTTTCGGTTGCCTTGTCCAGAAACCCTTTCGGTTCCCTTGTCCAGAAACCCCTTTCGGTTCCCTTGTCCAGAAACCCTTTCGGTTCCCTTGTCCAGAAACCCCTTTCGGTTTCCTTGTCCAGAAACCCTTTCGGTTCCCTTGTCCAGAAACCCCTTTCGGTTCCCTTGTCCAGAAACCCTTTCGGTTCCCTTGTCCAGAAACCCTTTCGGTTTCCCTTGTCCAGAAACCCTTTCGGTTCCCTTGTCCAGAACCCTTTCGGTTCCCTTGTCCAGAAACCCTTTCGGTTCCCTTGTCCAGAAACCCCTTTCGGTTTCGGCTCCCTTGTCCAGAAACCCTTTCGGTTCCCTTGTCCAGAAACCCCTTTCGGTTCCCTTGTCCAGAAACCCTTTCGGCTCCCTTGTCCAGAAACCGCTTTCGGTTTCCTTGTCCAGAAACCCTTTCGGTTCCCTTGTCCAGAAACCCCTTTCGGTTTCCTTGTCCAGAAACCCTTTCGGTTTCCTTGTCCAGAAACCCTTTCGGCTCCCTTGTCCAGAAACCCTTTCGGTTCTCTTGTCCAGAAACCCTTTCGGTTCCCTTGTCCAGAAACCCTTTCGGTTCCCTTGTCCAGAAACCCTTTCGGTTTCCTTGTCCAGAAACCCTTTCGGTTCCCTTGTCCAGAAACCCTTTCGGTTCCCTTGTCCAGAAACCCTTTCGGTTCCCTTGTCCAGAAACCCTTTCGGTTCCCTTGTCCAGAAACCCTTTCGGTTCCTTGTCCAGAAACCTTTCGGTTCCCTTGTCCAGAAACCCCTTTCGGTTCCCTTGTCCAGAAACCCTTTCGGTTCCCTTGTCCAGAAACCCCTTTCGGTTTCCCTTGTCCAGAAACCCTTTCGGTTCCCTTGTCCAGAAACCCTTTCGGTTCCCTTGTCCAGAAACCCTTTCGGTTCCTTGTCCAGAAACCCTTTCGGTTCCCTTGTCCAGAAACCCTTTCGGTTCCCTTGTCCAGAAACCCTTTCGGTTCCCTTGTCCAGAAACCCTTTCGGTTTCCTTGTCCAGAAACCCTTTCGGTTCCCTTGTCCAGAAACCCCTTTCGGTTTCCTTGTCCAGAAACCCTTTCGGTTCCCTTGTCCAGAAACCCTTTCGGTTTCCTTGTCCAGAAACCCTTTCGGTTGCCTTGTCCAGAAACCCTTTCGGTTCCCTTGTCCAGAAACCCTTTCGGTTCCCTTGTCCAGAAACCCTTTCGGTTCCCTTGTCCAGAAACCCCTTTCGGTTTCCTTGTCCAGAAACCCTTTCGGTTCCCTTGTCCAGAAACCCTTTCGGTTCCCTTGTCCAGAAACCCTTTCGGTTCCCTTGTCCAGAAACCCTTTCGGTTTCCTTGTCCAGAAACCCTTTCGGTTCCCTTGTCCAGAAACCCTTTCGGTTCCCTTGTCCAGAAACCCTTTCGGTTCCCTTGTCCAGAAACCCTTTCGGTTTCCTTGTCCAGAAACCCTTTCGGTTCCCTTGTCCAGAAACCCCCTTCGGTTTCCTTGTCCAGAAACCCTTTCGGTTTCCTTGTCCAGAAACCCTTTCGGTTCCCTTGTCCAGAAACCCTTTCGGTTCCCTTGTCCAGAAACCCTTTCGGTTCCCTTGTCCAGAAACCCTTTCGGTTCCCTTGTCCAGAAACCCTTTCGGTTCCCTTGTCCAGAAACCCTTTCGGTTCCCTTGTCCAGAAACCCTTTCGGTTCCTTGTCCAGAAACCCTTTCGGTTCCCTTGTCCAGAAACCCCTTCGGTTCCCTTGTCCAGAAACCCCTTTCGGTTTCCTTGTCCAGAAACCCTTTCGGTTCCCTTGTCCAGAAACCCTTTCGGTTCCCTTGTCCAGAAACCCTTTCGGTTCCCTTGTCCAGAAACCCTTTCGGTTCCCTTGTCCAGAAACCCTTTCGGTTGCCTTGTCCAGAAACCCTTTCGGTTCCCTTGTCCAGAAACCCCTTTCGGTTCCCTTGTCCAGAAACCCTTTCGTTCCCTTGTCCAGAAACCCTTTCGGTTCCCTTGTCCAGAAACCCTTTCGGTTCCCTTGTCCAGAAACCCTTTCGGTTCCCTTGTCCAGAAACCCTTTCGGTTCCCTTGTCCAGAAACCCTTTCGGTTCCCTTGTCCAGAAACCCTTTCGGTTCCCTTGTCCAGAAACCCTTTCGGTTCCCTTGTCCAGAAACCCTTTCGGTTCCCTTGTCCAGAAACCCCTTTCGGTTTCGGTTCCCTTGTCCAGAAACCCCTTTCGGTTTCCTTGTCCAGAAACCCTTTCGGTTCCCTTGTCCAGAAACCCTTTCGGTTCCCTTGTCCAGAAACCCTTTCGGTTTCCTTGTCCAGAAACCCTTTCGGTTCCCTTGTCCAGAAACCCTTTCGGTTCCCTTGTCCAGAAACCCTTTCGGTTCCCTTGTCCAGAAACCCTTTCGGTTCCTTGTCCAGAAACCCTTTCGGTTCCCTTGTCCAGAAACCCTTTCAGTTCCCTTGTCCAGAAACCCTTTCGGTTCCCTTGTCCAGAAACCCCTTTCGGTTTCCTTGTCCAGAAACCCTTTCGGTTCCCTTGTCCAGAAACATTTTCGGTTCCCTTTTCCAGAAACCCTTTCGGTTCCCTTGTCCAGAAACCCTTTCGGTTCCCTTGTCCAGAAACCCCTTTCGGTTTCCTTGTCCAGAAACCCTTTCGGTTTCCTTGTCCAGAAACCCCTTTCGGTTCCCTTGTCCAGAAACCCTTTCGGCTCCCT